>JAVQJL010060452.1:0-13388 GCA_036024295.1 Nannoperca obscura | reverse complement strand
TCTCAAATATCACTGTTTGTCTGCTATATGATATATTTAACTGAAATTGCTGATCCGAACAACCAATGATTTATAAAGGAAAATCTTGAAAATGATCAAGGGTGCCCAAACTTTTGCATGCCACTGTATAAACAACTGTAGAGCTGTATTTGCCAATACCCTGAAAAGGTACTATGCTGTTATTCCAATTTTCAGTATGTAATCCAATAAATGAATGCATTATTTTTAACCCGGGTAGGAATTTCTATTACACTGATTCAGGAATGTCATCCACAAACCAATTCTTTCACACTATACTTGCCTCAAAACTTGACAAACAACAACTTTGTTTATATCTCAAAACAGTCAAGTGAAATGTTTTTCCGTTCCTTCTGCCTCATGTAAAAATGTTTATGAGACCTTAACAGTTTTTGGTCTTACTATAATGGAATGCCAACAAATCCAGTGATGACAGGTGTCTCCAAAATGTATTAAGCAATGTGTGGTGAGGATAGTGAGGATGGAGAGGAGGAAAAAACAAGCAGGCATGGTGAACTCTCACTTACGTTGAACAGGTTTGTCTTGTTTCTTTCACAGAAAAGTCCTTGTGCTGGCATGTGCTTCAGTTGTTGCCATGGGACACTGCTTCCTAGCAACACATCTCGGGCCCACTGTAGGTTCTGTGGCAAGAAATAAATAAATAAATATTACCGCCACATACATTTGTATGTACACTTTTATATGCGCACACACACAAAACAACAGAATTCTTAATGAGCAAACCAAGAGGATATCCTCCTCCACCAGAACAGATTGACAGAAGTGATAAACAGATGTATCTTAGAATGATGTATTTAATATTTGCTAAATTATGCTTATTTTCAATCAGGAAAATGCAGACCTCTTTTCAATGTGATGACTCACAAATCAGTGTCGACACTTGTGCCCTGTTTGAAAATATACCAAGCTAACGCCACTTCAGGTTATCTTTCAAGAACCCAGTAGCCTATAGCATGAAATTACAGGCTCCCTCTCTTTCCATCTTTGGAGTGAGGATAATGCTGGCCAGTTAACGTGAGAGGAGCCGTTTTCCTGAGAACAAAAGGGGCACAGAGGCTTTTAACACTGGATTGTGAGGGCAGCTAAGCAACCTGTGTAAACAGCATCACATCAACTGACTGTGTCATCCAGTCCCTGCCAGGGTGCATTTGCTTTCATCCAGGCTGCTGATAACTCCACTGGAGGCAAAAACAGAGAAACTTTACCACCTGTGTAACCCTCAATCAAAAGTTATTGCAAATTTAATGGAGTCTCAAGTAAATCATCTTTATTTAATTTATCCAATTTAGTGTGTGTGACTCTTATTAATAAAATCTGATTTTCAGTGTTGTAGCAAATTAGAAAGACTACTGCTGGGAGCCATAAAACCCATGACGCTGCTCTGAGGTCAAGTGAGCATATAAAAATAACTAAATAAAAGCGAGGACCTTTCTAAGCCCCATTCACCCTTATTACGTAGCAACAAAAGCTGTATTACAAAGGCTGACTGAAGGTATTACAAGTGCTGACAGAAGGATGCCACCACAGTGAAGCTCAACCACAACCGCCCTGTGCCAAACTGGCTGAGAGAGCACTGCGCTACCACACACACACACACACACACACACACACACACACACACACACAGCTGCCCACAGAGCCTCATAGCCAGAACCGGCTGTTTCTGCAACTCATGGATCAGTGCTGAGCTCACAGACCCACAAGAAGATCTAAGAAAAAATTCATAAAAATACAAAGCCATCGCAGGTCTGATACAATTGTCACCAAAATAGGCAATGTGTGCATGTGGCTTTTAAGAGAATTGTAGGAATATTCTTAGCAAGTCCCATCTTCTATAAATGTCACCATTAATGACAGGGGATACTGATTATAGGTGTATGGCTTAGCTTTAATGGATGACTTGGCCTTTGAAATGCAATGAGAATGGACTAGTGTCATCGGTTAACAAGGGCGTCCTGACCTGATGGGTTTTGCTGTTAGTGTAGAAGAAGGCCAGGCGGTAGAGGCTTTTGTAGTGCTGAGGGAAGCGGCCGAGGCAGAGGAAGAGAGCACGGACGCACATATCCACCAGCATTCGCCTTTGGTCGGCACGTTCTACAGGCAGGGCCTTGGGCACCTCGATCACTTCAGCGGGGGGCTCTGGCTTCCTCTTTCCTTCACTGGCTGGGGTTTGAGGAGCGGCCTGTTGAGACGGGGCTGGCTTTGGAGGGGTGGCTGGGACAGGAAGAGGATGAGGACTAGGGTCCGCAGAGACCCTGGGGGCTGAAGACTCAGGGAGTGTTAGCACCACAGATTCTACTACTTCCTGGATAACTTTTTCTTCTGTCCTGATGCCAGAATGCTCTTCGTGTGATGCTGAAGGAAGATTTAAATCAAAGACTTCAGAACTTGAACTCAAAGTTAGATCCGTTTTTCTGATTGTTTAATGTGGAACATGTAAACAAGACATGTCATATGAATGGATTACATTCAGCTGAAACAATGCAATGGTACAGGTCATTTCAATCCCAGTGTACCTGTGTCTTCAGATGCGAACTGCCTGTCCTTCACAGGTGTTGTACTTTCCGATGACGATGAACTGGCTTTCCCAGAAGCAGGTTTGTGGCTGCTGTCTTGTGAGCTGGTGGGATCGGTGAAGGCATCCTGGGTTGAGTTGGAGTCAGAGAGCATCACCACCTCACTGTCCTGACTGCGCTCTGCCAAAACAAAAAAATATCATGGGTCATGCCGCCAGTTGCACGGACCCAGATCAAGACAAATTACTTCAGCCTTTAAGGATATAATAGATACATACACATATAAAACATTTTTTATCTTTCCAAAAAGTGGGGATTGTGTACTTATTTTAATTGATTATACTTCATTTAATTGATATGCTATACTTAATTTCAAGCGAGATAATCTTCAATTGGCCAATAAATTGAGATTACTTTGTGTGAATTTCAACCAATTATCCAAAATGCATACTTTAACAGCACGATGTGTAGGCCTTTTTCAAGTTGTTGGTTGGTTGACTTGTTATTAAATGCCAAACATTCCCTGTTGTAGGGTGTATGTGTGTGTATGGGGGGGAAATAAGTACATTTATGAAACAAAAATAGGTCATGAGTCAGAAATCCTTATTAGTGCATCCCTAATGACGCATTTTTATGAAGTAGAGATGGTTTGTTTTTGTAAGTGGTCCAAAACCAAAATACCAGCATTCCTCTTAATTGCCATGTTGTGCAGCCTCAGCAAAAAAGGTCCTTGGCGGGGAACTGTAAATAACAGAATCAGAGGGGCAACAAGCTTTTGCTATTTCAGTGAATAATGCACACAAGGGATTTTTCAAAAGATTCACAGTCATGAGTTAACAGCAAAGTTACCATGGTGCTGTTAGATTTGTGTAAACTGACAACTGTGTATTCAGTACTTCCTAGACTCCATTATGGATTAAAAACACATCCTCTTAAAGAGTTTGGTGGGTTTGAAGAGCAGTACCATTCAGGGAAGCCAGCCACATTGAAGACCTGGGCAGGCAGTAATCATGGTCAAACTCTGGTGAGGCTGTTGAAGATATGGGGAGCTGGTTTTAAAATATAATCAAGAAAAGCTGTAGCTTTGAATTTATATTTAAAAACCTGCAATTTCCCTCAAAAATCAATCATTTTCTTTTCTTGACAGCTGAGGACAGTAATGCCACTCCCTTTGAACATGTAGAACCTGATTCAGACAAAAATATAAATAAGGCTGCACAAAATGTGCTGTGAAAGTGTTTTGATATTATTTCAACGGGCTTACAAATTCTCAGCATTTCTGAAGATCAATATTTCCCTCCAAAGCCTAATAAAATAAGACCTGTAATGTGATCAATGGATACAGCCTAGAGCTGCCTCTTCAGCAACACAGCTAACACACATAACTGATCTCCTATTTTACTGTCAATAGAGCAGCAACATAAAGAAAAACACATGGTAAAAATCCAGACAGACTATAATTTGATGAACAGGAGATCATTAAGGGAGTATTTTCCAAGATAATGATTAAAGGCATGTCTGAATCAGGCCCTACGCTCTTGTCACCCTGATGTGCTTTAAGCAGGACCCAAGCCAGAAACATTGGACACCTACAAGCAGACATGTGCATGGTGGGGTATTGTCTGACTTCAGTCTCAGAGTTGTGTGCCAATAACAGGGCAGCCACATTCTTCCTGACTTGGAATGTTCACACTAATTGGCCATAATTGGAAATGATGGCCAATTAGTGGAAAAGAGCAAAATACATGACTCACACTTTATCTTTCTGTCGAATTAAGCCCACACCAAACTCAAATCAAATGTGACCACATGATTCACCAGACAATTTAGTGAAATTGTGATTGGGGGGACTGACTTTGTCCAGTTGTGAAGACATTCACCCCATTAGAACTACATGCATATAAATAGCAAAGCAGGTGGTAAAAGCAAGCAGGCAAAGAGGTAGCAGGCAGGTAGGTAGGTAGGAAGGAATCTGGAAAGGGTGACAAAACTGGCAACATGGGCAATATGGCTGCGTTATTTGCACATTCAAGCTAAACATGACACATGGAGTGAGTGAACGGATGTCACTGTTTGACATGTGTAAAAAAAGAAATGACCAGGACTGTTTTCTCCAAACAGCATTTCAGCTTCTGTTTCACAATACCATGCAGAGTTACAGCTAATGAAAATGTTGACTCAAATTCCAGGCTGCTTTAACTGCCATACTCTCAATGTGTAAGTATGTGGCCGTCTTTTGTTAATCATGGCATCTTGGTGACACAGTAAAAAGCGTTTAAACATTGTGTATTCTCTGAAATTCAAACAAAGGCAACTATGATTGCAACACCGCAAGTACAAGAGCTTACATAAAAAAGGGTTTATGTGCATGAATCAAAAAGGTCAGTTATAATATTTATCGTACATACACTGTGCTACATGTACATTACTTAAAACAAAAATGTACATATAACAGATTTTATATTTTCATTTCCAGCTTCATAAAAAAATAGATTATTTTACTTAATAAGGTAATTTATTGAGATTAAGATCTCTTTTGTAGGAGCACAGCAAGAAAATGAGAACAGGGAGAAGACACTCACTTCAGGCTATAATTGATAGCCAACTGGTAAATACTGAACTTGAGAAGAGTGCCTTTCATTTCTTTTTAACCATATAAATTGATTAAATTAATAAGGACGTTAAAACTTGTGTGTGGCTGGCTTGTTAGTTTGTTGTGTTTACATTTCTTATGCTGAACAGAGGGGTCTCCTACAAAAGATATCTCAATAAATTACCTGAGACCTAAGTAAAGGTTATAATAATAAGGTAGGTGCTTGCAGAGAAATATGTACCAATAATAACCAAGACTTGGTTATTATTGGCAAAAGTACTCTGGAATAGCACCTGGGCTCTCTGACAAGGCATACCACTCTGTTTAACCAACTGTGCTAAACACAGAGTGGCGCAACAATCAGGATCACTGAGAATTTGCTGTTTTTGTGGTGCAGTACCAGTCGACAGCAGCTGATTGAGGCCAAAAAACACACTAGCCTGCAATATTCAACAGATGTCTCCATGATGTGGCTGGCTTAAGGGGGTTACAACAAAGCAACAATTGTAAAATATTAAGACGCAAAATGATTGGTAGGAAAAGAAAAAAAGGCCAGCAATAAAGCAGCAAATTGAAAATTATGTTATTTCAGTGCACACACACACACACAAACAAAAGCCTAAATGCTTTCTGCAAATTCCAATCTATTTGTATCAACACTGCTACTTTGTCAGGCATTGCAAATTAGTCAAATAATCAATAGCCATATTGCCCATTTCACCACATCCCAATCACCCAGTGCATGGGGATCATTGTAACTGAAACCAAAGCCATTAAGCATGGTGATTAGCAATCTCAGCACTCCCCAGTAGGCTTTCTGTCCCAGTGCAGAAAGTGCAAAGAGCTCAACCCCAGAGACAGTGTCTAGGACTGGGACTGTACCATCAGCCTGCTGCTCCTCATGCCGCTGCTGCTGCCACTGTTGCCGTCGGAGTGTTTTGCGTTTGGCGTAATCATGGTCAAACGGAGTGGCCACATAAGGAGGGGAAGTCAGACCTGGGGTGGTAACTGATGGGAGGGAGGAGCTGTGGGCGTTCGCTATGCAAACTGACGAGCAATTAAAGTCTTCATCCATCATGGAGGGGGTTTTCTCCCTGCAATGGATCAAAAACAACGTTGAGCATGAATGTTCAGCCATAAGAAATTCGTAATCCCTACTAGGTTATATTTTGGTAGCTTACTTTTCGTGGGACCTAGGCATACTTGGCATACTCTTTTCTTCCCCTCTTGCAAATGGCCCGGTAGCTGCCTCAACCAGCAATTCGAACAAGAGCTCGTGTTCCAGATCTGGTACATTAGCCTCTAGTAGTTTCAGGATGGTGGCACTGAGACGGAAATGTAACTAGAAGAAAAAAGTTGCAAAAAGAAGTCTTTAAATTTGAATGCTTTCAGACCCTTATCTTACATAACACAATGTGACACAACTAGAAACAGCCACAGGTAGTTTACCTCCAGGGCCTCCATGGCCAGGTCAGGAGGATTATGATAATGGATTTTCCGGGGGTACCTGGCAGCTTCTTCATGCAAATAGTGTGCTGCCTATAAATATAAAGAGGGGAGAGTCACCAACCCAACACAATCATCTGGCAATATAAATGAACAAAATGGAGGGAAGGAGTGCAGTAGAGTAGAAGACAGCTATATGTTATGATATCAGGGTTCACTGTGTTCACACTGCCCCCCTCATGCTCTGCTGACCTCCATGACACTGTGTTCCATACAGGTTCATCTGCCTCCACTGATCTAATCAGAACAACAGAGCTATGACTAACTCCATACATTGTTCTCTCTAGGAAAAATAAAATAACATCTTGCGAGGCTGGAAGGGCAGCGCTCTTTGTTTCTGTAGGCGGATTATGAAACAACTCCAGGGAGAGCAAGAAAAATGCCTGCAATCAACTTTGTATCGAAGGATTATTCCAGTTACTAAGGTCAGATAATTAAAAAAAATATGGTGGTATTGAATCAACAACATTCATTATTAAACATACACGATAAGACATACATTCTTGGCTAATTATCAGGTCAAACTCAAATCTACAGCCTGAAGCTGTTTACCTTTTTGTAAAACTGCAGGTATTCCAACTTGGTCTGTTTGCATTTCTCTGCTATCTTCCCCAGCATGTAGTGAATGAGCCACTCTTCTTCATCACTGTCACACTCACAACGGGAAGCACCCTGGAAACACTGGAACGCCGTCTCCAACATGGAGTCTCTCCTTTCTTCCATCTGAAAACACACACACACACACACACACACACACACATATTTCGTGTGGAACAAGCAATGACAGGACAGTGACATCTGTTTAGTTCACATATGGAAAACCTGACATAGAAGTGAACTTAACATAAACTGGCAGGGAACACAGACAGGCAACAAGCAACTCTGCCCATGTTTACATGTGCCTCACCTGTTTAACCACCTCTGGGGGGAGTTCGTTTCGCCACTGCTTGAGCTGCCGCGAGGCAAACGAATGCAGCGCATATGATATGGTGCCGTACTCGATCCACAGAGACAGGTTGGAGCTGTCTATCTCCAGGGCCCTCTTAAAGCAGTTCAGCACTGCCTGGGAATGTTTCCATATCGGAACGTCACTTTTCAGCTCATTGGAGTTGAGTTTTTCCTGGATACGGCTGGCCCTAGCTAAAGCCATACCTGCCCACGAGTCAAACCTGAGGAAAAAAATTGTTTAGTATAGACAATGAACTTGATGGATTATTGTAAAATACAAGAAAACAAACCCCACACGTTCTTTCATTTGCTAATATTTGTAACACAAATAGAATAAAAAAATAGAAATAAAAAAAATTATACCTTCCAAAATATGTCTGTGTACTAGCATTGACACTAGTGTGGAGAAATTAGCTACCTGTTGGGACACACACATATGTCGTGCAGATAGAACTTGATGGCTTTGGACTGCTCCTTGTTCTTGAAATGGTAATCAGCCAGCAGGTAGTAGATCTCATTAATGATTGGAGGTGCAGGAGCACTTCCCTCAGGGAGGCACGGTGTCTTAAAGAGAGAGGGTTATCAAAATGTTTCTCAGTGACAAAGCAAGACTTAAAACTGTTCAGCATGTTTGACACACTGGTGGTCCTCACATTCAGTGTAGGCCCACCAACTGACCTTTTCAGTCGTGCCCTCAATGTAGGCTGCCACTTCATCCATGGTGAGGATGGGGGTGTCGCTTTGGGGGGCGATGCCGGCAAACCTCCTCAGCAGATTGGCCAACTCTGCAGACACTGTGCTCGTCTTATAGCTGTCAAACTCAGGCAGTGACTTTGGTTTGAAATACTGGAACATGAAGAGGGTATCACACCACAGCAGCTCAACCTGCAAAACACAGATTCATTCCACAGGAAAACATTGGTGTCATAGTCCATTTTATTAGACTGTAACACACAGTCCCAGAGAAAATGGGGGGGGGGTCTCCTGGGGAGTCTCTTGCACTGTGGTATTGTATCAGAATGCCAGTCATCTAATTGCTCTGGTAGACAGCTATGGGAATGACACCCCCCTGGTGGCTGGACACACAAATTACAAAAATACAAAAGACAAAGGGCTCTATCCACAAAGCTTCTTGGTGCCATGAGTCACTCGAATGGTAAAATTCTCACAATATTATTAGAATTATTATATTTACAGTTAAATTTTTTTAAATTAATATAAAATCTAGCTATTCACCAAGACTCCTCGCTATCAAAAAAGCTCCACGTTTGAACATAAATGCTAGGTTAGCTTCAATATTGTATTTTAAGAGATTCTTAGAGGAGAAAGGGGCTTCGAAAGAAGAAGAGAAAGTAGAAGATACATAATGCTAAACAACAGTGAGTGCTGCACATCTGATGTTGTTTGTGGTTGACACACATTTCACTCAGTGAATTAATGCTATCATGTCATTAATGCTCTTTCACGGCCTCAATTTATTTCAATGACAGCGGACATGTGTACCTTGCGAGCCGACAAACCAATATTAATGGATATAGCCGACTTCCTCTGTGTTGTGAGGGTCAATGAGGGCATGCGTTTGCGTCATTGGCAGTCTGCTCCTGTTCAAACACTCTGTTTACGCGAGTTTGCCAATACAGGTGAGAAATCATACCAATTAGTCAAAGCCTTGAGCCGTTTTCACCACCTCTTCACTATTTCACCGCCTCTTCAACACCATTTGGCTATGATCTAAATACCAGCTCAGTTTTACCAGTTTTAAATTTTCAGTAACATAATTTATTGGTTAAAAATAAGCAAAGCAAACTTAGCTGAGAATGACTTTTGTATTATGTAACTAAATTGATTAACTTCTGATTAGCAGAGTCACTTCAAGTTCTTGTAACAAATTACAATGTACTAAATCAAAGGCAAGACCAGTGAGACACTTTGAAGAATGTGAGTGAATGACCTGTAGAGATGAGTGGTCCTCTAGGTAGCGGGTCTTGCTCTTCTTACTGGGGTAGGCATATAAGCAGAAAAAGCACTGTTCCAAGGCCATTTCCAACTCCTCTTTGTAGGGATGAGAGTCTTTGTTGGAAGAGGCAACCAGCTCTTTTTCTAAAACCTGAACCTACACCAAACATAACAATAAAGATCAGTCAAACTGTTCAAATGATCCATACAAATTAATTTAGTCACATCAACACAAAGAAACTTATGTCAGGTCTACAGATGCTTTGTTTAAATATTTAATAGCATGAATGCACAGCAGCAGAATTTTTTAAAAACGGCACGCTGTACATCCACATATCACATGGGTCAGAAAACAGTTTGCTGTTGCAGACAGTGCAAGTGTGAAAACAAACTTACATAGAACTTGAGGAGTGCACCGTCTGAGTTGCAGCACATGGAGCGACGGCCAAGACACTCATGGGCTGTGTTCAGCAGCATCAGGGAGGAGGGCAGCATGGGAGTGTCTGAGTCATCTGAAAATCAGACTTGACAGGGTCACTCTGTGTAACAACTACCATGGCGTCAACACCAAGGGAAAACTGAAGGCATGAAAACAACAAGTCAACAAACCTTCATCATCCCCTACAGACATATGCTGTCGAAGCATACAGTCAAAAGCAGACTCCTCGTGTTTGATAACGCGATACAGGATAATCCAAGGCAGAACCGAGAAGAAATAAGGCTCCTTGGGATCGTCGGAAATGTTCATGCTAAGATCAACCAGCTGAAAACACAACAGTAACCGCACAGTAAATAAAAAATTCCACAAAGGCTTATCTGTTTCTTTTTATAGTAACAGTTTAACTGTTTCTTTAGGAAAGTGCTGTCTTTATCTCCCTTCTAACCTGAATTAGGTTGTTTGCCAGTCGAGCCATACTAGAGAAGTGGGGGACTTTGCTTAGAAGCTGCGAGTCTTTGGTGAAGCAGACCTCGATGCCATCCAGCAACTTTCCAATGGTGCTGACCCACTCCTCCTTACTAGGGGGAGAGCTGTTTGGAGCAGAGTTGAGCTGCTGCAGGGCTTCATTCAGAGCCAGCTCGCTGTACTCCAAACACTGCTGGTAGTCCTGCAGCTTCAACAGTGAGTTCTAGGCCAGAGAGTTAAAATTCAGAGGATGAAAAATGTCAACCATCACACATTTCAAAAGATATATAGATTAAATCGACATTGTTGTAGCATATCTAACCTGCAGTAGCATCAGCTGAGCAGGTCGCTCTGGTGCTGAGCTCACAAACTCCAGAGGTTTACTCCTGCTGCCATAATTAAGAGTGGGCTGCAGCAGGCGCACAACAGACTCAAAGTCTGCAGACTCAAAGAGACGCTGGATCTCCTCCAAAGACTGACAACGCTCCAGAGACTTCAGCCTCTTGTCAATCTGTCCATGGGGATAGAGGAAACGCAAAAGAAAGCCACAGTCAAAACAGCTGGAAGCTCTTTGAGGTACTTCCAAAGGTTGTTTTTTTTAAATAAGTTACTATAAGAAAAAGGTAAAACTCTAGAGTGGTAACTGTTGTTTTTTAGTTTATTTTGCTACTTCATATATCACACATTCTTTAGTGGTATCTCAAAGTGTGGACTGACAACATTTCATTTGTAACTAATAAAAACATTAAAAACATCAGCCAGAGTACTGACCTCCTCCACAGAGATTGCTGCATCTACACGTAGGTTTGGCAGATTGATGGTGTAAAGTTTCCCTTCGGGGGTCTTTGGTTTGCTCTGCAACAGGCCTACACAGACATCATAGCTCTCCAGGGCCAACTCCATGTCTCCCTGACATACGACAAGAAAAACAGACTTACAAGTTACATCTTGCTGTGCTGAGTGGAAAGGACTCATACAATCAAAAACACAACAATAAAATATAGACTTTACCTGCAGGGCCAAGAATCGTGCCTTAAGCCAATAGACACGCACCATGACATCCTGCCAGTTATCCTCAAACAGGTCTATTTGGGATGAACCTAATGCGAGGAGTAACAAATCACCCTGGAAATGCTGCCCAGGGAATTCTGTATCAGCTGCATCATTGCCGGTACCAATGCTGCTTCTTCTGGGAGACACTAGACAAAGAAAAAGTGTACGCATGTTGTTCCCCACAAAAAACCTAACTTAACCTAATAGTTAACAAACTGTGTATGTCATATTTTATAGAACTGTAATTGCAGTGCCCCCTTTAGGCCAATCAATCACATTTTTTAAATACAAAAATGTATCACATTTGGGTTTGGTCAAAATGATGTCAGTAGTGCTTGATATATGACATGTGACACATGGGCTACATACTGTAGCTTTAATTTACTGCATCACAGCATCAATCAAGTTTGTCAAAATCCAATCAGAAATGATGAGGTTAGCTCACTGGTACTTACCAGTCTTCCCTTTGTTGTGTAACCATTGCTCCAACTGCAACTCCATACATGCTAAACTCATTGCCAACATTTCCTGCACATGTAGCAGATATAAACACTATTTAGAAATCATTGCAAGTGCAAAATACAAGGTATTTAAAGCTAATTTAACCCTCTATTAGACCCTGGCATCTACAGGACTCTTCAAAATTGGATCCAGAGTGAGTCTTGACATATCACAAGTATGTGGGACAACACCAATGTTTCCATTTTAACACAAATCAAAAACAATCTTTAAGATGTAGGTGCAACAAAGACTTGCCATTTCATATCATACTAAAGTGAACCTATTGAAATAATAGTTACGGAATTATTAATTAATTATATATTGCAGTAAGTGATGTGTTCTGTCTAGCGGGTCTAAAAACCATTAACATCTGCAATCTAAATCTAGTTCAAGTAATCAAGAAATGAACCAGTTTTCTTGTCATTTACCCGGATGTGTTGGTTGCTGCAGTCCCGAAGCAGAGGGTTAGGAAGACCACTGCTGTGCTTCCTCCAGGTCTGATAGACCTCCAGCACCACAGCAGTCAGCCCACGAGGCCACTGCTCCAGGAACTTCTGACTCACTGCTTTCAGATAGCGCACCATCAGGTCCAGTATACCACCATTGGTCATATTACTGAGCAGGAAGTTGTGGACATCCCGTTGTTCTATGGAAGAGAACGCACAGTCTGTTAATATGACAGAAGCACAGCACAACAGTGTATTTTACCTTTATTCACCTACGTTACATTGCAAAAATCAGGCACATCTGGTCTCAAAAAGAAGCAGAAAAACAAGTCCATGCATTCTAGGCTGGATTATTGCAACTCCATATTATCATAAGATAGGACTCTCACTCTCACTCATAAGACTCTCCAGCTGATCCAGAACGTTGCAGCACGTTTACTGACAAGAACCAGTAAAAGGGATCATATTTCTCTTAGCTTCTCTACACTGGCTACTACACTTTACACTCCCTGTAAAATGCAGAATAGAATTTAAAATCCTTCTCCTCACCTCAAAACGCTTAAAGGTCAGGCACCATCATATCTCAAAGAGCTCATAGTACCTTATCACCCTACTAGAGCACTGCGCTCTCAGAATGCAGTTTCCTTGTGATTCCTAGAGTCTCTAAAAGTAGAATGGGAGCCAGAGCTTTCAGCTATCAAGCTCCTCTTCTGTGGAAGCAGCTTCCAGTTTGTTTACGGGAGGCAGACACCCTCCTCACATTCAAGAGTAGGCTTAAGACTTTCCTCTTTGATAAAGCTTATAGTAGGGCTGATTCAGGTGACCCCTGAGGCACCCCTTAGTTATGCTGCTATAGGCCTAGGCTGCCGGGAGACTCGTAGGATGCACTGAGTTCCTCTCTCTCCTCTCCATTTTTACACACCCAT
>JAVQJL010060449.1:0-11223 GCA_036024295.1 Nannoperca obscura | reverse complement strand
GTATTTCTTTAAAGTTAAGACTAGTTTAAAGTCATCTTCATTGAAAAGTACAGTGCTTTTCCTTCAAAAATAAGGACATTTCAATGTGACCCCAAACTTTTGAACGGTAGTGTAGCTCCTAGCTCCTTGTTTTGGAGTTAACCTACATTTGAGCCATATCACAAGGTCTTCATCAGTGGATGCAGTTTGCTCAGTTGCCATGGAGATGGATTTGTTGAGGGGCTATGTTGTCATCCATAGGACTTTTAGCTGATGGAGATCTTGTAATGTGATTGAAAGCTCTGGAAAAGGCTAGTGAGTGAGTTTTTTGTCAAACTATTATTTTATAATCAAGAACTTTGAACTTTTATCCTTAGCAATTTATCTTAAAAAGTAAAAGTACTTACTTATACTGTCTACTCTTTGCCTATAGCACAATACATTGGGCAATGTATTAGATAACAGTTTTTTCTTCAGAAGTCTGCTGCATGTTTGTTGCAGGTCTAGAGGCTCTTAAACTTTTAATAATTTTGTCTTTTTTGTAACATTTCTTTTTTTATGATTTCTTTAATGCAACAACTTTCATGAGAGCTGTAAATCGCCTGCTGCACAATTCCCACAGATACAAGTTTTAGCATGATAAGAAAGCAAAAAAATGCTTTCACCCATGTGATGAGGGACTCTGGAGAGAGTCTGGATGCACTTTGGGGGGGTTTCCCAAATTATGAGGAAAGTTCAAATTGGAAAAATGGTTGTATTTATTTCATTAAAATTATGATAAAACGTCTGAGTTAGATCACTTGTGAATAGAAGCAATTTGTTTGTTTTTATGATAATACAAGGACACTTAAATACAATGTGTATCTTGGACAAAAATAAATTCTGGAACACTACACTGTTACTGCACTCTTTATGCAACACAAATGCTCTCTCTCTCTCTCTCTCTCTCTCTCTCTCTCTCTCTCTCTCTCTCTCTCCCACACTCACCCTCTCTGACGGCAACACTCCAGATTCATTACTTGCGAGATCTCCAGACCAATCTTGCACTTTCTCACAGCCCCCATACACACACTCTCACTACACCCCCACAGCCATAACACACACACACTCTTCCCACCTCCTCACTGTTACCATCCATGTGTCATTGGCTGTTGCTAAGTTACAGGCCCCCACCAAGTTTTTTTGCAGCCAATAAAAGCTTTGTCTTCACCACTGGTTTTGACAGATACCCCATTCTGTAGGAGCACTTTGTTTTTGCTTTAGCTTCATGTCATTGCATTGCTTTGCCTTGCCTTGCCTTGGTCTCCACCTGTCCTTTCACTTGCTTTCATGCTTTGATTTCAGTTGTTTTGTCCCCAACGGCACTCACTCTTTACCTTTTCCATTTCCATTTTCCATCCATTCGGGGAATAGAACATAATGAGGTATAATTGTTGAGGATCAGTAGATCATGCGTAGTTTTGGTTCTGTGACAGTTGACTCTATTGTTGATGTAAAAGCGGAAACTCAACAGATTTGTTTCACCATTAATCGCTACAGCTTAATATAAGAAATTGAGCTTCAGCACAGCTTTGTACACTTATAGCCTCACACAAGGGTATATATGCACACTGACACACATGCATACACTCACTTAAACTAACACACTCATACCTTGTCTAAATCGAGTGAACTTTGAGTGCTTGTGTGTGTATGTACAGTATGTTTGTGTGTGTATGCAGCAGATGGATGATGCTGCTTTCGACGCCGTTAATAACCCAGCATTCTCGCTAGGGTAGACTGCAGAAATAGATGGAGCACATACATACACACACACCCACAGAGATACAATACATGCAGATATTCTCATGTGCACTTCCGGACAGCAGCAAGCAAGCACTTACAGACACAGACTTCTATATAGTAAAGCCAGGAACACATGTTCAGGCATCCATATACAGATTTAGAAGGGTGCATGTGTGTGAACCCAGCTGCATATATGCATATTTAAATGTTCAAATAGGCAAATATGATAAGCACTCTGTAAGCACATGTGCACAGACAAACAGGGACATGTGCATGTTCTTGCACAGATACAGTAAATTACACACACAAGACACTCTACAGAGGTTCTGCAAGAAGGTTGACAGTGTAATCCATCTCCATTGTGAGGTGCAGTGTTCTCTGGAAAAACAGGCTGGACACAGCACAAGTGAGTGGCCAGAAATACACACACACACACACACACACACACACACACACACACACACACGCACAGACGTGGATGAATTGCTGGCACTGAGTGCAAAGATCACATGAGTGGATTATTTCCAATTATAATTTAATGAATAATGGTGCACAGAACCAGGTTGAAGGTGATATAGCAACAATATATCAACTTTCGCTGAGCCAAAAGTGCACTACATCTATGTTCATGGCCACAACATCTGATTTATTGTTTGTTAAATGAAGTTTTTAAAAGCAAATTATCCGTTTTTATACTGAAGTGGTATTGATTCTGGTTTTAAAAGCATTCATATCCCTGTAGTATTCCAGCAGTGTTTGCAAGAACTAAATACCATCACTGGTTCTAAAAATTTCACTCCTGCAAAGTAATCATCGCTTGCAATTTTATCTGATTTCATATGCAAATACCAACATTGTCTTTGGCAGAAACACAACCAACTTTGGGACAAACACCTCTAGTAAAAGGCTGAAAGTGGAGGCACTCATTATTGTTGCCATCTATTATTTTGTTAATTGGGGAAGCAAACACTGATATTGCCTGAAAAAAATACTCTTGTTTCATGGCTATTCTATTGGATTGTATTACAGTGTAAATGTTGTTGCTGGTAATGGTGTTGTTTTCACATCATGCATGTACAATTCAAGTTTTATGGATATAGTATGCTTTTGAGACAGTTTATCCATTTTAAGTAACTAGAGAGTGAGAGTGAGCCTTGCTGATGATGACATCAAAGGTTGCCAGTCGTTGTCAGAGTACTATTTATTACTGGAGGCCCTTACAGTAAATTAGATTACTTTGAAATGTATGAAGACGTAACATTACATAGCCAGGACTTGGGTGGAGGCAACAAGGGCTGCTATTGTAAAGGTATCCTTCAAGGGGCAGTTAAGGAAGAAAATGAGATGGCATTTGCTTGCTGCAGAGGTTACAATCATGCCTTACCTTGTTAAGCCAAGGATAGCAAACTTGGGGGCAGGATCTGAACTTATTTCTAAAACTTCAGATATAATTTTGAAAAATGATTCCCATAATCCCATCAGTCTGGGGTATTAGCAGAGCATGTGGGTCAAGTCACCAGGTGACAGTGTCTTCCACAGCAGTACGTTGTTTCTTGAGATATGTTTGCCTGTCTAGACTTGCTAGAGTGAACACTGTGGAGCAACTTAAATTAAATAAAGTCTACATCATGAGTGTTTCCTCATGTCTTTAAATAATCACAAATTCTTGTCAATTTCCCTACTCCCTCTCACCTCATTATCTTTTCACTCCCCAAACCATTCCCCCTCACTAATAGCTACTTCCTTCCCTGTTTTGAACATTTTCTACTGACTTATGTCTTCTGACTTGTGCAGTTTTCTGTGATCATTTCTCTCCTGTCTTTCACTCTGCCTCTTTCTCCATCCCTCTTATAAGCTTATTTATGAGTGTGTGTGTGTGTGTGTGTGTGTAGTGATTTGTGTTGCTAATTTCTTCAGATGAGGCTATACTAACAATGTTTCTTTAACGTTCTGATATTTTTGAGTTCTTACAACTGCTACTCTGTTTGATTGTGTCTGACCACTGTTAAATTCTGCTTTTTGATGACGCTATAAAACTTGTTGTTGTCCGTAATGCTTCCCATTATCCTGTAAATGCATTATGTATGTAATTAAATAAAAGAGCTTAAGCTGGCTTTAGGGTACTTTGATCACATCTTGTTCTCTCTGACTGAAGAGCACAGACTTAATCAGAAGAAAGTCCACTTTAATTGAAAGGTGGCTCAAGCCCATTGCTTCTTCCAACTGGGTAAACACTGTTGCATTGCAGTCTGTTACATTTACAATGAACACATTAGTAAAATACACCTCCTTGTTTGTATGAATTGGGTGTGAAACAGAGAAGAAAAAATAGACTGTGAAAAAGGAGAACAAGGGGCTGTCTTTAATCTTCGCAGGTAGAGTCGATATGACCCGTAAAGGAGATTTTTTTCCCTCAGAGAATGGACACGTGGGGTGTTTTTGTAGAATGTGTTGCTAATTACTACATTCTTCAGAAGTCGCTGGTGTTACTGAAGTGAAAAGACTTTAAACTGTGCTCCTGTTTTCATTTCCTCCAAAGCAATGGTACCTATAACTGCGTTTGAAGGGCTTTAGGTATCTCTTGCATTTTTTCCCATAACTAATGAGCATTTTCTTCAAAAGAGTACATTCAAATCCCAGCATTTTCCAGCATAACATATAACAACATAGCATACCAGTCTGCTACAATATCTGCCCTAAACACGTTGAAAAATACTCTGCCTGGGAGAAGCTGATTGATTCACAAATGCAAAACGGAGATCATACTGTCAAGCAAAACAAAGAGACTGTCAGAGTGTGTTTGTGCTTTACTTTGCAAAAACATAAAAACATAAACATTTGTCACTGCTGGAGACATCCCCAATGTTGGTCTGACAGCTTTTACAGTCACTTGTACAAAAGTAATATCAATGCAGAGCTCTCCAGTGTAATTACTGCAAAATGATGCCAGATGTGTTTTGTCTATTACCTCTGATTTTCAGACATGAAGAAACATACCACATTTTAATGACCTGACATTAAGCACAATGCAATGCCATGTGTCTAGGAAAAAGATATGTCTCAAAATGTGTTAAAAAGCATATATTGTTGACACTTTTGCCATCCATGGATGGTGGCAGTCTGTCATTTGGTGGGCGAATGCAATGTGTGGTCTGAATTACCAGCTAAATTTGACGGTTCTGCTCTGTTTTCCTCTATTCTGCAGATGTAAGAGCTTTTTTACGACTGAGTCACTTGTCATTCTTTGTGATTAATAGTTTTTTTTAATGGAAATCAAAATAGATGCAACATGCTAAACAGCAGTGTTCACAGATTCCAACCCCTGGAGTTACGCTTGAGTATGATTGGAATGACATGGTCTGTCAGGCATCAGTATGCATGGTTTATTATAGTTTAGTGAACTGCAACTATTTGTAAATGAAAAGCTGAAGTGGCACAGCCTGCTTAGGCCTGTGTCCTATTCTCCTCCACCCTTCTCAGCACCACCCAATCCCCATTAATAAGGTCCCTTTTTCTCAGTCAGAAGTGAGCAGTTCCATGTGGGTACCAACTGGATTAAAAGTGTGGCTGATTTATGGGCTGTGACTAGGTTTGTCAGTGGGAGACCCCACTTGAGTTTGCCCAAATGGGTATTGAGTGGGTTCTATTACGGTTTAATCTGAGGCCATCAGGACAATATACCATATTATAAGTGCATGTATTAGCCCATGACATTTGTCCACTGTGAGCATGGGTTTTAAGTCATATAAAAGATCAAGCTCGAACTGTGATTTAACCACCACCTGCCTGATACTGGTCCAACTTGATCACGACAATCCATGTGAAATAATTCCTCTTGAAATGTTTAATGTTTAAACTTAATGTTGGTTTTAAGCTTGTTTGCAAACAAAACCAAGACTAAACCAATGGCAAATAATGCCAACAATAAACATCAACAACTAACTTTACAGTCATGTCACCTTTCTTTCTGTAAGTGTTCCTGGATACTTTGGGACTGTTATTTGGTCAGGTCTGAAAGAAAGTAAGATGCATGATGTTGCATTGTGGCCAACATCCTAATGATAGATTAAGTCTGGAGGACTCCCAGGATGCCACATGATTAATCTATTTTGAGTCATATATTTTCAGCAGTACAGTGTTCATGCGGTATGAGACTTTGAGTATGAGGGCATATAAGACGGCCAGACACTATCACAGCTGAAACAAATCAGTTGCAGTTTTATTGCGTTGGGACAAAACTGTCAAGCTCTACCCTGCACCAACGATGTTTAACCAGTTAACATTTGCAGAGCATTAGACTGTCATTTAAATCATTGGCAACAACAATAATGGACTAATTTGACTGGTAACAAGGGCAGACAGCTTGGATGTGTTTTTCCTCTTGTGTTATTAACTCGCCATAGTTGAACAAGCGTGGTGGTGAGTAATGGTGGGTGACTGATCGCCATCATCCTCACTGAATGAAAAACTCATACGTCCATAATTGAATAGCCTCAAAAACACACATAAACTGGGTGTGTGGGAGAAGCAAGTGAGGTGTGTCTAAATGTTTTTAAAAAACTGATACTGTACAACAGCAAGCTGGACGAGTTGATGAACCAAGTGAAGGATGTGTGCATTTACAATCGTTAGTGCCAATTTCTGCTACATAAACGCATAAGAGATACATTACAATACAACCCTCATAAAACTGAGTGAGACAGGATTAGGGTGAAAAACACAAAGGGAGCATGTAGAAATTGAGGAAGAGGGCCTGCAAGATAGATAGAAAGCAAAAGTGTTCGGGGGGGGGTTATAAAGGACAATTACATCCTTTGTAGGAAACATGCATATAAATAAAGGTTAAAGAGAGGGGGGAAAGGAAGAAGATCTGAGAGGCATGTAGGAAGACCAAGCAATTACAAAAAGGGGGATGCATGATCAAAATTGAGAAGCAAAAAGACTTGGGTTGAAAAAAATCCATTAGTCACAGAGGATGATTGACAGCTATAGACTAAATCACAAAAAAGTTGAGTGAAGGTGGGCAGGGGTGGGGTCACCATACATGGGTGTATACAAGTAGGGATGATAGAATGAGAAGGGAGAGTATAATTGAGAAACAGGTAAATAGTGTGTTGTATGATGGGGGATTTGGTTGGAGAGGTATGGCGGGGAGAATAATCAAGAGTAATGGAGAGAAATACATTGAATGACAAATGTTGAGAAGAAGTAAAATGGAAAGGCTGATAGAAGAACTGCAGTGTCTGCGTGTATAAGTTATGACAAATCATTTTTTCTACTCTGCATTGTACTTCGTGGGAGGATTGAGAACATTAAGTATCAAATTACAGCATATCTATTTTTGGCAGTATCGGAAAATTGTGCGCACTTTCATTTGTTTGTATGTATTTGGCAGATTCGCTTTGCTGGATAATACAACGGGATATCTAACGTGTAGCAACATTGGGTATTTTTTATCTTGTGATGTTGTGGTGCAGTGACAACCCCTGATAAAAAATGTTGAGGGTTTTAGCATCAACGGAGGACCAGAATGGAGGAGTAGTACTTTACACAGGCCTTCTATTGAATACAGGTGCAATGCTATTGATTAGCCAGGTAGTCAAACTGGGCAGGCAAATATACTGCTGCCCACTGGTACACACATGTATCACAGCATGAGACTGGAGTTGTGTCTACACTGTTCGAAAGTGGAAATGGTTCTGTATTTAGCCGCCTGTTTAAACTATAACAGGTAGACATTTGATCAATGACACTTTGAGTCCCTTATTGTTTTACAGCAGATGCCATAAAGACAACTCAAACTGCAAAGAGAAGGCGGTATCTGTGTTATAAAATTTAAATTAATGAATGAATCCAGGCAATTAAATTGTCCTGATGTGTTTATCAAAATGCTTACACATGGTAACCATGATTTGGGTGTGGATAGTCATTGCCCAATCAGCTCAGATAAAAAAAATATCTTGTGTGTTCAATGCAATTTTTGTCACATTTACAATGATTAACTCAATAACCACATTTGTGATTTTAAATTAGATTATAGAACAACTGAGAAAACAAAAGTACCAAAGTGGTCTGCTATTTTGCCGGCAGTCTTGATCATCAACTTAATAATAATGTATTATTAAGGATGCATTTAATTAGATGTAGCTGTGTTATTATTGTTCATTTTTAATATTATTGTTATTATAGTTTCAGTCATGATTCTGCTCTACCACATCATGTCATCACAGACAGAGGTCAACATCTATTGCAATTATAAATGTGAAGCCTCAGGTGCTGCTTTTGTCACATCTGTTGGAAAGAAGAAACAGCTGTTATTGGAAACAAAAAGTGAGCAAGGAAGGGACGGTCCTGAGAGATTTAAGTGCTGTAAACTGGAAAGAGAAGTTTGGTCTGACAATTTTTGATAGAACTGTGTGTGTGTGTGTGTGTGTGTGTGTGTGTGTGTGTGTGTGTGTGTGTCCAGTGTGTCCAGTGTGCCTAGAATGTCACCATGCTCAGAACTCCTGTTAATTTGCACTGGATATATATGTACTAAAAAACGAGTCTTGAATACTGAAAAAATTACACATCAGTTTCATGTAGATAAGTGGACAGGTGTATGAGTGAGTATTTTGCAACAGCTCAGTGCATAACAAGGTGCATTGCGGAAATTTGAGACTGCAGACAGAACACAAACCTGTAGCCTTGTCTGAATTGGCATACAAGCGTTTGTGTCTGAGAGATGCAAGTAAGGCTGTTACAGATGCTAACCTTTACTTTTGCTGTGCTGGCATAAATGCCATAATCAGAATAAAAATACAGTGCAACAGGTGGATGCTGTAGCCATAATGCAATCTTGACTACAAAACTGCAGTTTACCACTGAATTGACAGTGACACTTCAAACCTATATTACAACTTGACAAATTATCATACAAGTGCCAGCGAGTAAAAAATTCCCATTGTGCTTCCGAAAAATGCCAAGCTCACCATGCACCCGTACAATGATAGAGCCCATTATGAGCTCACAGCATGTAATTTAGTCCAGAACAGTAGCTGATCTAGTTCTTACTCTCGTCTCTCTATCCTGACTGTATTTTAAAGTAAAAAATATATTTTTCAAGGGAGTATTGTGCTTAACATCAGCTTGGCTGTAGAACTGTATGTTCAAGTCAGTGGTGTATTGGTCTATTTTTGTTTATTGTCTGGAAAAAGTAACACTTGAATACATGCATAGGACATGTAACCTCATAGATGTTTCTTTTTGCTTGCACCTGAAAAGTACTCATCACTTTTTTTTTGCAGCAAACTTGGCTTGGTAAATTATAAAGCTACCAGAGTTTTAGATCAGCTCACGATACTCGTTTAACGTCCCTATATCATGGCTGAAGTCAAGTTGTTACAGATTGCTGCCAGATGTTGTCATCTACAGAGCTCTGTATTACTAGCTAGCGGAGTGTGATGCAGTTAGCAGACTTGCCAATTTCCCATGCAACCAAACAGACTTTTTGTTGCTTATGCTTAATATATTCAAACAGTCTTCTTTGTGACTGACCAAATGTATCTGCAGGTCAGCGATTCACCCCGCTTTATCTTGAGTCACACATCTTTGTATCTACTTCAATTCATTGCTCATTTCCTTCTGTCTTCCAGTTGCCCTGTTCCCAGTAGAGGATAATGGAACGGCTGTGGTTCTCTTTGCTGTTGCTGGCAGCAGCATGCAGGGGACAGCCGTGTCCGAAACGCTGTATGTGCCAGAGCCTTTCTCCATCGCTCGCTATCCTCTGCTCCAAGACAGGCTTGCTGTTTGTTCCTGCTGCCATTGACCGACGCACAGTGGAGCTACGGCTTCAAGAGAACTTCATTACAGGTAACGTACCTGCATACCTAACATGCTAGTCTGTCCTATGTTACCATCAATCAAGGCAGGGCATTAAAACCTTTTGCATGATCCAGTCTGTTCATTCTCATCAACCACAGTCTGAAATGAAAATCAGTGCCTACAGATGAATGCAGGGTTTGACATAGACTACATAAAATGCTTTCAAATTGAGCTGCAGCAGCACTTGCAGCAACACAATGGTTAGATACTGAGAAGTGAAATAGTAGCATAGTTAAAGCAAAAGAGTGAACAATAAATTGACAAATTAAATATACAGCTGAAATTTAAAAGGCACATTGGATGCAGTAAGTAAAGTACGTCACATGAGAATGTAGCTACATGCTGTAATTGGATGTGTTGCAGTTTGATAGCACTGAACACAAATGTCACAATTCTTTTTTGCAAGTCTCCACACGACAATAAGTAATATTTCTCTTGAGTGTGGGTATTTCTCTTTAACCTTAATACTTTGAAACTTTTTTGTTTTGTGGTTCAGTCTAGCAAATCTCATTCATAATTCATCTCCTTATATGAAAGAGTTCCCTCTGATACTTTGAAATGTACTTATTTTTAAGAACTGAAGTGTTGCTTTATCCTTTTATTTTAATCTGGATTCCCATTAGCTCCCACTAAGGCAGCCACCTAATCTTCCCAGGCTTGACTTAAAATAAATTCTATTACATAGTTCAACAAAACAAAAAGACACACAAGCTAAAAGAAAAGCCTGTTTTCACAGGGTCTCGAAGAATGCTGTTAACAATATCAAACAGCAGTAGTCATTTGAGTCACATTTTTCATATCCAAATCAATTTCAGTTTAGCACTACCCTGTGAAAAACTAAAGATTCTGTATCTCATTTTGGGGGAGACTAGATTCTTTCTGCTGTCAATTGAGGTTCTTAAGTGCATGTTGCCAAAAAGTTAATTTTACAGGAATTAATAAAATCATACTCTGAACGCTAGAGGCTAATTAGGCATGGACTCCGTAATCTAAATATAAAACACTGTGGTTTTCATGTGACAGCAGTCAAATGGTTGCCTTGACAAATGTGATCAAGAAAAAGCAGATATCATTTCAGTTAATTGATCTTAGCCCTTACTTTTTCTTATATTTCCTTTCCCTATTCATCTCACAATTTTTTTAATAAAAAGCTACAGAACATTACAAATCTAAGTCATCTACATTTTTGTTAAAAGTTCTTCTTTGCTCAGGCAAACATTTGTGCTTTAAAACCTATTTAGTGAATGGACATCTCCTGTATTCTATTGTTTCCTTAACGCTGTACCTATCTTGGTTGATGGAGTGGTAATTTGTGTTTGTTCTGCTCTCTTCCAGCTGTCCGAAGAAAGGACTTTGCCAACATGACCAGCCTGCTACATCTGACCCTTTCCAGAAACACCATCAGTCAGATTCTCCCTTCAGCTTTCAGTGACCTGCGGCGACTGAGAGCGCTCCACCTAGACTCTAATAGATTAACTGTGATAAAGGTAAGACAGATGGATGGATGGATGGATGAATGGTAAATGGGAATGAATATTCACATGGATCATTGGACTGATAAACAAAAGGATGGATACTGACAATGGAACTACAATG
>JAVQJL010060445.1:0-20744 GCA_036024295.1 Nannoperca obscura | reverse complement strand
CACCTCCATCAGCTCCACCAGCTGCATGCTGGGGACCCACAAGATGGCACCACCACCTCCATCAGCTCCACCAGCTGCATGCTGAGGACCCACAAGATGGCACCACCACCTCCATCAGCTCCACCAGCTGCATGCTGAGGACCCACAAGATGGCACCACCAGCTCCACCAGCTGCATGCTGAGGACCCACAAGATGGCACCACCAGCTCCATCAGCTTCACCAGCTGCATGCTGAGGACCCACAAGATGGCACCACCACCTCCATCAGCTCCACCAGCTCGGTGCTGAGGACCCACATTGACCAGTTTTAGTTTGTGTGTTTCAACTCACAGGTGCCAGGTGTGTCACGAAGGGAGTTACTTTAACGAACAGCTACAGAAACACAGTGTAGTGAGGTTTCAGGATCCATCTGGTGATTTTCTATGTGTTTCTTCTTCTGCAGACTTAAACTAGCAGTGAACACACACACACACACACACCGTCCTGCTTCCCCAAACACACACCAGAGCACCAAAATGTGGATTCATCCGCCGCTGAAAATAGTCCCCAACACGTGCACTGATTCCTCGTGTTGGTTTGGGGGGGCTTGCAGACAGGAAGTCTGAACATGAGATCAATTAATCAATACAGAACATCACAAGAGAGTATACAGTCCACAAAGTAGAATAATAAATTATTATTCAATATAATATTTTAATAATACACTTGGGAATAAAAAGCATTTTGTTTTCATACCTTTTAGTAAATGACTCCCGATATCTTTTTGTAGATGTTAAAATGTTCCATGACGAGGGATGCGAGCGAGTGCAACAGGTCTAAACTCATCGAGTTAGTTTTTAGGGATGGGGTTCTACTGGATGTTTTCTGGTCACGTCCGCTGCACATCTGGAAGAGTTTAGTGAAGACCTGCTGAGCACACGTCTTTATGCAGAACTCTAAAGCTGCTGCTCCAAATACTGGAGGTCCTGATGGAGAACTGTTAATATGACACGCATGTGAATTAAAGAAAGTTGTTTTTATCACATTATCACTGATGTTTTACCTGCAGCATCTAGCATTCAGCTACACCAACAGCTACACGTCACCTGCAGAGACGCGGGTGTGAAAACATTACACGTCTTAACCCAGAGAAATAAAGCCTGTGGGTCGAATGTCACGGGTCAGTTGTAAAATGCTCTCTCCTGATTGGTCGCCCTACTCGGACCTGTGCTTGGCTCTTATGTGTTTGACGCGTGCTGTGTTTGTGTCTTGCAGGTCTGTAGCGGCGTGGATCAGCCTCTGTGACTCCGCTGTGTGACCGCGGCCTTCAGAGCTGCTGAATACTGACACACACTGCAAGGCCCGACACAAGAGCTCTTCTCAGGAAACACACAGGCCCAGTCAGAGCTTCCAAAGCTCCTCATCACCGCACCCCTTTTGGGGTTGCTATGGCAGCAGCTGTCACAGAGACCAAGTGCTGGACACAGGCTTGCCCCAGTAAGGCAGGACAGACCACCAGTCATCGCCACAAGAGACCATCACACAGTCCACAAACAGCACTTAGCATTAATTCTAGCACTCCAAGTTAACAAAACGACCAGAGGTCTGCAGGCTGATGCTCGGCTCTCTGGAGAATCCTCATGAGTCTTGTCTGTGTCTGCTCCGGCTCTTGGCCAGAGTCCCTGTGCAGCAGCAGAGCCAGTCCTGTTCCTTCTGCTAGACCATGTTCCACCAGCAGGACCATCTGAAGAGCCAGCTGCAGGAGAGCCACCCGGCCGGCAGGCAGCTCTTCCACTGCCAGGAGTGTGGGAAGCAGTACAACACGCAGCTGGGTTACAGGCGGCACCTGGTGGCAGCCCACAGCGCTGCAGCGGGCGCGCCCTGCCCGGAGGGGCCGCCGTCCCTGCTGGAGCACCTGGGCAGCCATATCGACAGGCCTCCACCCTCAGAGGGCAACACCAACACCGCCGTGCCAGTGAGAGAGAGGAAGTACTCGTGTGAGCGCTGCGACCGCCGTTTCTACACTCGTAAGGATGTGCGGCGCCACGCTGTGGTGCACACCGGGCGCCGGGACTTCTTGTGCCCGCGATGTGCGCAGCGCTTTGGCCGCAGGGACCACCTGACCCGCCACTTGAAGAAGAGCCACGCCCAGGAGTCGGGGTTGATGCCACCCTGTACGCCCAGCACTCCCGCGGGCACGCCCACCCCCGCCACCCAGTGCCCTGTGAAGGAGGAGCCCAGCCCCGTGACCTCTGACATGGGCCCCGTCTCCAAGGAGCCCATGGAGACTTACTCCAGAGACATGTACAACTCCTACCCCATGGCCAATCCTGTCCCTGGGTTGGGCCACCCCCATGGCCCCATGCAGGGCTCCTTGTCCTCGAGCATGGGCGTCAGTCGCCACATGACCCCCCAGTCTTCTCACCCCCACCACCATCAGCTGCAGCCCCCGGCGGCCCCTCAGCAGCAGCCCTACAGCAACATGGCCAGGTACCAGCACGGATCTACCTCATATCCTCGCGCCGACGTGGACAGTTTCCTGCTGGACCTGCAGAGCGCCCCCCCACCTCACCTGAGTGCGGTCAACTCCTCTACCTCGACTTCTGCCTCCCCTCAGAGGGAGGGGCTGGGTGAAGGCGTAGGTGCTGGCGGCGACCCCCACCTGCTGTCTAGGAGCCCCGCCATCTCCTCCACCGAGCGGTCCTGCACCACTAACATGGACCTGGGGCCTCTGCTGGGCTTCCTGCCGTTCAGCCTGCCGCCCTACAGCCCTCACATGGGGATGGGAGGGTTAGTGATGAGCTACCCACCAGCCACCACCACCACCTCCTCTCCATCCTCTTCCACTGGGCTGCCCTCCCAGGCTCCAGGGCCTTTCACCTTCTTCCAGCCTCCTCAGGCTCATGTCCCCCAGGGCCCCGGAGCCCACAACCACAGCCAGCTACCTCAGGCGTACAGCAGTCCTGCTATGAGCACTTCCAGCTCCCTACCTCACTACTACCAGGCCTTTCAGCAGTAAGCAGCTCTGTGTCTCCACACAATCCTTTACGTGAGCTCACGGATGTTTGATGAAAAGGGTAAAACATGAGAATGTGTAACTTTAGCAGTCAGTGCTAATGATGCTAACCGTAGTTGTTTCTTTTTGTTTGTTGTTTTTTTGTTGAACACAACAAATCACCTCATCAGTATTACCTCATTATTTAAAAAGGAAGCTTGAACGTTTTGAAGGAATGCAGATGGTGTCACCACAACCAAAACAGAGAAGTCCTTCTCTCCGTCAGCCCCGTCACCAACAGTGGATGCACTTAACACCCTCGTCACTGGTCATCCAGGTTACAGTGCTACAGTGTTAGGGGACATTTTATCCAGGAATGGATCATGTTTGAGAAAATGTCCCCTCCCTTACTGAAGCTGGCTTGAGATTGTCTCATTTGCAAGTCTTGCAGAGTGAGCTGTGCTCTGTCTGACAGCTCTGCAGCAGCACTGTGTGTGTATGATCGCTGGTGGTTAACTCACTAAAATATGCAGCCATCCAGCACAACAGGAGCTCCTGTGTCCGAGTGTTTCCATCAGCACGTGGAAATGTGAAGCATCCAAACTTTAACTGTGGAGTTCAGAATCAGGCCTGTTTTTAAGAGTGCAGTTCACAGTAACTGCACGTGCTCCGTTTTTAAGGTTAACCCACACGTGTCACATCTAATAGTAGATATAATATTATCTATAAGTAGATGAAACATTTCTCATGTTATGGAACTGAACTGCAGGAGTTCGGATGTCCTGAAACTCTCTAAATGCCACAGAGATCATTTGCCCCCTTGTTTGCTCTGTTACGTAGCGTCACCAGATTAAAATGCACTTACGTTTCATTTTCAACATGGCCGACCTTTAAAGGCGCCGGTCGTGCCACATCGCTGCTGTCTGTGGGAACAGAACGTCTGATCCAGCGGGTCTCGTTCAGCTCTGCCGTTTCAACACGCAGGTATGGATCACCTGTTAATTGGCAGCCGATGGGTGAACCAATCAGAAGCTCCTGCCTTACTCAGTCAGAACCCGTCTTTTACCCAGCATCCTCACGTGAACGGGCCTCGGGGGCAGCAGCTGGTTGTTGTATGTGTTTAAAGGTCAGAGTGTGCAAACCAGGTCACTCATCTCAGGGTTGCTGCGTGTCCCTTTAATTAATTAATTAATTAATTAATTAATAAATAAATAAATAAAGTTAGACCTGATCCCTCAGAGCTCCCACTCAGGTGTTCACAACATCTGTTATGGGAATAATGTAGAGACTCACCTGGTGGGAGGCGGTCCTTCTAGTGACGGTCAACAAAACCAATGTAAAGGAGCCACTGAACTTGTTTGGGACACGATCAGTGCTGCGCGCGCGCACACACACGCACACACGTGTTGTAGACGACCCTACAGTAACTTTAATAACCAGGTAGAGAGTAACAAGTAACATGACCTGGCCCTCCACATCGGTGACTACTATAGTCCTGGATCAGGGCTGGATCCACACGTGAGGTGAAACCACGTGTGTAGCTTGAAACTTGAGCACCACCCGCGTGTCTGTGTTGGTGTTGATCATGTCTCCACCTGTGAGATGTAAAATGTTGTGTATGGATGTGACGGTAAGGAAGATGAAGTATGTTGACCCGTCTGTCAGAGGCTCCACAGTGGAAGGTGGCAGATGTGACCTGGGAACAGCCCTGTAATGTAAACAGCTGGAAGTCCGAGCGCTCCCTGTTACCTGTTGGTGTTCCTGTCACAGTGACCTGGAGTTTCAGACTTTATTCCCCGACAGAAAGCAGCCGCCTCACAGAGCACTTGTCCCCGTTTCCTACTTTTTATAATCGCCAGCTGTTTCTCCAATGAGGCTGCGGAGCTCCCGAGGTCCTGGCCTCCTCTCTGCTGCAGAGGCTCAGGGAAGCCAGAGGGGAGACGCTGTTGTCCCACTGCAGCAGGACAACAGACACGGATCCCTCCCAGCAGCCTTCCTGTTGTGGACGCTTCACTCGTGAAACTGGTCAGGTGTCGTGGAGATGGAGGAGCCCTCCCCCTGGATGTTGAGTGACTGATGAGATGTTGGAAAGATGTTTAAAAAGAGAGAGCTCTCTCTCCTGCCTTATTTCCATGAACTGTATGTAGAAGGACGTCTCTCACTGACATTGAAACCAGCCTCCAAGTGTTGCACCAATGTCTTAAAATGCTACTGTTGTGCCTCTAAGAGTGTCTACTCGCGACTGGGTTTAAGCACTTATGACATTTCTAAAAAAAAAACAAAAAAAAGGATGAATTTGATCTGTACCTCAAACATGCAGAACTGTGGCTTTCTGTTTTTACTTATTTGCTTCTAGTTATTTTGGCTCTTGTGCCGTTAGATTGAAACTTTAAAGGTAGATTTTATGAATCTAAACTCTTAATCTAGCAGCAGACATTGACGTTATAATTCAGTCAAGCTTTCTACCTCTACCTGGTCATGTATCTTTCTGCAAAAGCATTTAGAAATAGCAATAAACCTGTAACACATTGGGCAGTTTTGTACCACTGTTGAAGAGGGGATATGTTTAAAATTCAACTTTGAAGGACCACACAAGTCCTCGTGGTGCATTCCAGAGTCCAACATTGTTCTCTATACTTGCCTTTAATGATATTTCTACTTATTTACTACCTCAAAGAAGAGACAGGCGACTGTCCATCTAACTGCAGAGAAAATGTCTGTGTAGAGTTTTATTTTTATCAGAAGAAGCACATGTACTTTGTAGCTCCATAGTTGTTTTTTTTTACTGAGATTAGCTCCCGACTAGCTCCCAGTCCACTGCCTCTGTCCTCACTGCCTCGTCAGTCTGAGGAGACGTGCAGAGGACAAACGCAGCATCGATGGGGCCTGAGACGTGTTGAAGATCTGTTCACACGTTGCATCATTCCACGCTGAAGGTGCAGAGGACTCCAGGATTCATTTCATTACTGTCGTGTAGCCTGTGTGTAGGTCGGCTCTGAGAACCACTACAGCGCAGCCTTCACCTCCTTTAACTTAGAGACGTTTTGCATTAGGTGTTTGTATTATCACTTCATAGATTAGAAGACAGTGGAAAGAAAAGGAGTTGTCATTTTCTGATTGTCTGAACATAAAGTAATACAAAATAAAGAAATATTTAGATTTCCACTGAGTCCCTGTGTCTTACTGAGGTGGAGTTAAGGTTGGAAGGTGGTTTATAATTAAGATCTGCCTCGAGGAAGAACCAGATCCCGACGGCTGAACGCTGAATATATGAACAAGCTAAACACACATTAAGGATCTGTACAGTTGTGATAAACATCTGTGTGTCTGTGACTTCACACACGAAGGTCAATGTACCCGTCATGACACCCACAGCTGCATAATGTCTTCTGAGTCCAGAGGAGAAAATCCAGTGAACTCGACCCGTGCAGGGTGTAACAGTCAGGATGGATTCCATCACCGTCAGCCTCTTGTACCTGAGGCAGCAGGTGAGGAATACTATGATGTGGTCCAGACAACAAATCCTCACAGACAGCCGGATGCAATGCACATAAACACAAACAAGAGTTACTGGGTGGACACTACGGCATCACTAGTCAGTGCAGCTGGACAGGAGCTGGGGAACCATTAAGCTCATGGGTCCACTTAGGTGTGCATGTCTGATATACACCAACACACTTCTCCTGATGCCACTCTGAACAGTATGGAGCACATTATTGTGCACTGTAGTAAATATAATGCAGAGAGTGAGACACTAAGAGATATAGTACCGGAGGCGGAGCAGGGATGGAGCTTCAAGTCAGTGATCCAGGAAAGAAAGGAGGTGATGTGTTATATTATAGGGACAGGACCAGGAAATAATATAAAGGAAAGAAAGGCAATGCTACAACCCAGAGAAGAAACAAAGATTTCTGAAGCATTTAAGCTATCAAGCCATTGTGTTTTTTTGAAGTTTTGAAGCCTTTGATCTAGTCAATATGGCGCCACCTGCCGGCCACATGCTTGGTGCTCTATTTGTATGAGTGGGACCTGATAAACAGTCAGAACACAGGAGGTCTCGCTGCTCTCATCACTGTATTTACTTCAATAAAGTTTGTATTAGAAAAACAGTTCACCGCTGTGTTTACACGCATGTGTGGCTCACACGGATGTGACGTAATAAAGCCTAGCTTGAGAACGGTCACGTGTTTTTTTGACGCGGTGAAGCGAGACGTGAGAACGTGTTACCGCGATACTTTGAAAGGTCGCGTCGTCTGTGTCGGCCACAGCAGAGAGGTTTGTGCTGAAACCAACGAATGGAAAACATTTACTAACGTCTGTCAAGGATTTCCATCAAATATACAGTGTCAGAATTACCGACAGTGCTGCAAATTAAACGGGAAAAGCTTGTTGTCAAAGTCTGTCAAGCTCGGTTGAAACCTTCAGTGACGCCCCCTCCAGTTAGCATAAATAGATAACGCTAATTACGAACTATCAGCAACATTCCTTAGTAACGTTAGCAACTAGTTAGCTTGTAGAGAGTTTAAAAGGCCAAAGGGGGCATGATGCAAGAGGATTGCTGGTGAGGGACGACCCCCATACACGGTAAGTCACGGAACCGAAACTGTTGTGACATTGTGTTACCCAGCAGGTCTACCGTATTAGCTAACTGCTAATCTAACGTTAACTTAACTGGGAGGCTAACGTTAGCTAACGTCAGCTAGCTTGGATTTGTTCCCCAGGCAGCGCGTTGTCATGCCAGACAGGAACATTAATAACACAAAGATCAGGACTGATCGATATTTGACTGACGTGGGATACTTTAGCTAGATATTTAACGTTAGATAATGGATGACAAGTATCCTAACACAGGCTAGCTTGCACTCATGTTGTTTTATTTTAACTAACTAGATTTCAGCTGGTGTTTGTGTCGCTTTTCAGCTTGTGTTAGTGTTAAATTCAGTGAATGGCCCAGGTTTTAAAGGAAGAAATCAGACATGTAGTCAGGGCCCACAGTGTTACCTTCAAACTGTGTGAAAGGTCACAGCTGAGCTGACAGTAAACGTGTGTTTGCGTTGTTAGATTACATTTGTTTAGCTGAAGCTTTTGTCCGAAGCTGTAAGTGCATTCAACCACATGGATACAACCCAGATATTACAAGAACCATGCTAATACATCCACTTCATCAAATATGCTGATCTGACCTGCTCAAGTGCTGCATTTAGAAACAATAAGAGTTTATTTCTTTTAAAGTAAGTGATGGGACAACATCCTCAGTCGCCCTTTGGTGCAAAAATGTAAAGTTTCTCCAAAGCTACAGCGAGGCTTCAGCTGTGTGAGCAAGTCCAGTAAAGGATTTGGATTTCTTCTTTGTCAGTTCAGAGTCAGATTTATTGTTAAGTAGGTTTTCACATACAAGGAATTTGCTTTGGTGTATAGGTCCATAATTAAGCTTAAAAATATACAGATGTTTAAATGAAGCCACTAAAAGCAAGTACTGTAAAATAAAATAAAAAGCAAGTCAGGAATACAAATGAGAAATAGAGGAATTATCAATGAAAATTGTGGAGAAATATATAAAATAGAATAAGATCAAATTAGAATAAAAACTGCACAAGAAGAAGATGAAGCCCTGATGAAGAAGAATATACGTAAATGTAACTCATTGATGAGGCTTACATTACCCTAACGTGTAGTGACCATCGAAGGGGGCGATTTTATGGGGGTACTAGACTCTGTCACGGGGTCAAGCTGTGTCACAGCTTGATCTGTGTAACTCAGATCTTAGATTCAGAGAAACACTGAGAGGGCATTAAGACGGGATCTGTTTAATGTCCGGTATGAACAGCAGGAACAGTTCCAGCAACCTGTTACCTGTTTCAGTGTCAGTATGAACACCTGGCTGCTGCTTTAAGGCTGTGAACGTGACCTGTAAGCGCTCTTGACCAGATGAGATGAATCCTTTTCACCATTACATCACTTCACTTCACCCAGCTGGGCGCTCTGACGCTGCTTCCTGCAATGGTGATGGTGACACCTAGTGTTCGCAATAGGAACTGCAAATATCTGTAATTTATTATGGTTGGGCCGCAGTTTGGACCCCCCTTCCTTTAAGCAGTGTGTCACATTTGTACTCCTGCTGTAAATGTTTGAGTCTCATGTTGTCAGACATGTTTGATGTTTTCTTGTGTCCAGTGCCATGTCTCTGGTTTTCCCACGACCCAACACCAACGCAGTCCACGGCAAGAAGGATAAGAGACTGATGGCGGAAGTGAACGCATCGCCGCTAAAGCATTTTGTCACAGCAAAGAAGAAGATCAACGGGATCTTTGAACAGTTGGGGGCCTACATCAAGGAGAGCGCCTCCTTTCTGGAAGGTACCAAACCAGCTCTAGTTTAAAAATAAAATCATATTGGGACACCTGAAGGATTAAAGCTGTCAGATTATATCAAGTTCAGTGTTCTGATAAACAGAATATCAGGTTTAATCAAGCAGACAGCCAGCCAGCACCACACCTGACTGGTGTCATACGGCCAGACTAGTGCAGAGGTTGATTGACCTCTATCCACATCTTCAGATACGCACAAAAATGATGAGCTGGATCCGGTCATCACAGAGGAGCAGGTCCAGGAGGTCCGGGGTTACCTCGCCAAGGTGGCAGGGATTGGAGAAGTGCTGGCCCGCAGACACATGAAGGTGGTCTTCTTTGGGAGGTATGCCCGTCTGTTTCTCTCTAGAACCTGTTGATGCATTACAGCCACCTTTGTGTGTCTTCATTGTTCATTTATTAAACCAGATCTGCACGTTTTTTGTTCTGTAGGACCAGTAATGGAAAGAGCTCAGTGATCAATGCCATGCTGTGTGACAAGGTGCTGCCGTCTGGAATAGGACACACCACCAACTGCTTCCTGAGGGTGGAGGGCACCGACGGCAACGAGGCCTTCCTCCTCACCGAAGGCTCTGAGGAGAGGAAGAGCATAAAGGTCAGCAGAGCTCAGCGAGGGCCTCTGAACAAGTCAGTGTGTCTGTAAACCCAGCTGTGTGTGTGTGTGTTTCCAGACGGTGAACCAGCTGGCTCACGCGCTCCACCAGGACGAGGACCTGGACGCCGGCAGCTTGGTCTGCGTCATGTGGCCTAAAGCCAAGTGTGCTCTGCTCAGGGATGACCTGGTGCTGGTGGACAGGTCAGACACGAGTTAACGCTTCATCAGCTGACTCATTTAATCAGCTGGAGCTTCTTTTGTGACAAAATGTTTCGTTTAGGAGAATTTCATATTACAATATTTGAGTAAAAGCCGCCGTGCTCACTTGCTGAAGGCTGCAGTTGTCTCATCTACTTCCTGTTTCCGCCTCCAGCCCAGGCATCGATGTTACCACCGAGCTGGACAGCTGGATCGACAAGTTCTGCCTGGACGCCGACGTGTTTGTTCTGGTGGCGAACTCCGAGTCCACGCTGATGCAGACGGTGAGCTCTGGACCTGAGAGAACTGTCGCATGATGAGATGAGACTGGCATCATCTGCAGGACTGATGTTTTACTTTAACACGGTTGTAAACGCTGTGTTTCTACAGGAGAAGTCGTTCTTTCACAAGGTCAACGAGCGGCTCTCCAGCCCCAACATCTTCATCCTCAACAACCGCTGGGACGCCTCCGCCTCAGAGCCCGAGTACATGGAGGAGGTCAGTCAGCGTCACAACACTGGAACACACTTATCCTGACTACATGTCTGTTATCCTGGCTCAGGTAGCCCGGTGGTATGTAGCCGCTTGTTGAATGAATAGACTGAAAGCAGCACATGGACCCAGATTGTCTCATTCTTAATCTGCACAAACACAGGTTCATGGCAGCAGCGTGGTGGTTCAGTTGTGTCCGATATGTCCCGACTCGGCTGGATTCATTTTTAGTTTTTAATGTTGTTGCTGTGCCCGTGTGGGTTTCCTCCCACAGTCCAGACTCTGGGACGCTCTCTGTCTCGATGTGTGAGTTTGTGATCGCCTCTTCACATCGTTAGTTCATGATAGAGATCTTCATCTGGACTTCTGAACTCATCCAGACTGCAGCCATGTCCGTCTGCATGACTCGTTGCACTTGGTGTTCAGTAACGTGTGTTCTTCTGCGTCAGGTCCGCAGGCAGCACATGGACCGATGCACCAATTTCCTGGTGGATGAGCTGGGAGTGGTGGACCGAGCCCAGGCCAGTGACCGCATCTTCTTCGTCTCCGCCAAGGAAGTACTCCAGGCCCGCGGGCAGAAGGCTCAAGGGATGCCTGAAGCAGGTGGGGGGGCGGTTTGTACGCTCATGAAAAGCCAGGAGCACCCAGGGAGCAGGTTTCTACAGTGTCTCGTGTGGTCCTGTTTCAGGTGGCGCGCTCGCAGAAGGTTTCCAGGCCCGAATGTTTGAGTTCCAGAACTTTGAGCGGAGATTTGAGGTGAGACCTTCGTGTTTGTGTGTGACAACAGGAGTCCGACTTCTACTGAGGTCATCTATCCGTTACTGTCTCATCGAGCATCCAGTTTATTTCTCACTGTGACGCCATCACGCTCCAGCAGTGATGGAGGCCAGTCTTCATGCTAAGCTATGCTAAACACGTCCTGGGCGGACGAGGCAAACGAGCATGTTTCCTTTTTAAAACTAACGATTAACTGATCGACTGAACTCTAAACTGTGAGTAATTGCTGCATGTTAATCACTGTGTTGATGCTCGTCCCTTGCTGACGTGTGGACTGTTGGCCTGTCTGCTGTGTGTGTGTGTGTGCGTGCGTAGGAGTGTATCTCGCAGTCGGCAGTGAAGACCAAATTTGAGCAGCACACGGTGAGGGCCAAACAGATCTCCGAAGCCCTGCGCTGCATCATGGACTCTGTGCACATTGCTGCACAGGAGCAGAGGTGAGGTGTTGTACCCTCAGATACCATCACACCGGTGCATCACCGGGGCTGCAGCACCGTGAGCACTTCACAGACACATCTATAATTTACTGTGTGTGTGTGTGTGTGTGTGCAGGGTCTACTGCCTTGACACTAAAGAGGACCGTCAGGACCGGCTGGAGTTCATAGACAAGCAGTTGGACCTGTTGACTGTGGACTGTAAGGCCAAGATCAAGAAGATTACGGAGGAGGTGGAGCGACAGGTGAAGCCCAGCGTGACATCATAACACACCTGCCGTCTGAGCAGTGCGACAGGGAGCCAGGGATTTCAAATTAAAATTATCAAATAAAGGGGAACAGGAAGTAGTTTTCACCCCTGCTCTCGTGTTCAGGTGTCCAACGCCATGGCGGAGGAGATCAGGAAGCTCCACGTGCTGGTGGACGACTTCCACATGGACTTCCACCCATCAGCAGTGGTGCTGAAGGTCTACAAGAACGTGAGTTTAACATCTGACACGTCTTCTGCACAGCCACCCCTCTGTCCTCCCTGTCCAGCTGTAGATCCTACATGACATGTGATGTTCCCGTGTCTGTGAGGACTGAGGTCACACTGCTGCACGAGAGCTTTGACCCAAGTCTTTCTGTGTTTGTCTGAAGTCAGTAGGTTGTGTCCTCATTACAGCCACAGGTGCACCCTGTATGAGCATGTCAGCAGGTAGCTGTGGCTCTTTGTCAGCACTAATGTTGTTACCTCTGGTGTCAGGGCCACACACACACACACACACTATCTCATGAATACACACACATGTAAACCATGTCACTCCAGAATTGTGTTGTTGTGTTCTGACCACCTCCTGAGCCGTCATGTTTCTGTCTGAGATCAAACGGGAGGAAGATGTAATTACTGTGTGTGTCTCTGTGTGTGTGTGTGTGTGTGTGCCTGCCTGCCTGCCTCTCTGCATGCAGCGCCTCCTGTTGACTCTCTGAACCTGTATAAAGCCTGTGTGATCTGTGTAATGTAAGAGGCGTCCAGGCGCCGTCCCCATGTGAAGTCTTTCCATGTGAAGTCACATCTGTGACTTGAACAGCTGTAAACCTGCACCTGACTCCAGCTCCCACAGTGATCATGTTCACCCTCCGGAGGATCCGAGCAGGAATGTCGGTGCTGACGGATCTCATTAATGTGGAGTCACTCAGGAACCAGTGGCTCGTACGAGAACCAGTTCCTCCTCATATCCTCGTTTATCAATGACATTCTGGAGCCGTTCAGACGGAGGGAAACACTCTGAATATCAAGCAATTAAAACAGTTTTTCTAGACTAAACCTCCTCCATCTAAGTCTCAGACCGACATCCAACTTCACATTACATCATTTCCTGTTTGCGTCTGTGCAGCTGTGTGCAGCTGTGCTCTGATGACACGCCGCTGGCAGCTGGAATGGTAGCTCTGGGTCCTCTGACACCACCACACTGTCTGTCTGCTGCTTTCCATCAGCACAGTGCTGTTCACACGTGTGTGTTAATGAAACGTGGTCCTTTTCAGGGCTCTGATGATGCGAGTGATCAAAGCTCATGAACAGCTGGCGTCTGAAGGCAGAAACCAGCAGGAGAGCTTCAGGATACGTTGTTCTTCGCTGTGTTTCTGACTGTTTTTCTTGTTCTGAAGGAGCTCCACCGGCACATCGAGGAGGGTCTGGGCAAGAACATGTCCGAGAGGTGCTCCACCGGCATCACCGGTGCCCTGCAGGCCACACAGACAGACATGATCGGTACCTGTCCTCCTGTTCACACCTGAGACAGCTGCTGTCACTGTTAGCATGAAGCCTGACTGTGTGTGTGTGTGTGTGTGTGTGTGTCTGCAGATGGTCTGAAGCCTCTGCTGCCCAGCCCGGCCCGGGAGCAGGTGGACAAGCTGGTTCCCCGTCAGTGCTTCAGCCTCAGTTACGACCTGGCCTGTGACAAGCTGTGTAGTGACTTTCAGGAGGACATCGGGTTCCACTTCTCTCTGGGCTGGACCATGCTGGTCAACCGCTTCCTGGGGCCCAAGAACACCCGGCGGGCCCTCATGGGCTACAACGACCAGGTAACGCCATGTGCTGACACATTACCGCCACCTGCAGGTCAGGAGAGTAGTGACACCGCTGGCAGCAACATTTCATCAGGTCTTCTTCCTCCTGTATGTGACTCTGACACAGACCTGGTCCTGGACCTGGTTCTCTTTAATCACCTGTACGTGCATCATGTCTGAATATTGTGCAGCCGTACATCTCCTGCCAGGTGCTTCTCACCTGCAGCACCACGTGACGCTGGCGACCTGTTCTCCCTGCAGGTCCCGCGGCCCCTGGCCCTGACTCCAGTCAGCACCAGCATGCCTCCGTTTCCACAAAGCGCCATGACCCAGGAGGAGCTGATGGTCTCCATGGTGACCGGCCTCGCCTCGCTCACCTCCCGTACCTCCATGGGCGTCCTGGTGGTCGGCGGCGTGGTGAGGACACACGCACACACACACACGCTTTGACAGCACTGACATGTTGCTGGTTTGAGTCTGAGAATATAAATACGTTTAAAGTGAGTTTGCATGAATCTGTGTGGGTGTGTGCAGATCTGGAAGGCGGTGGGCTGGCGTCTGATCGCTCTGTCCGTGGGTCTGTACGGGCTCCTCTACGTCTACGAGCGGCTCACCTGGACCACCAGGGCCAAGGAGAGGGCCTTCAAGAGGCAGTTTGTGGACTACGCCAGCGAGAAGCTGCAGCTCATCGTCAGCTACACCGGATCCAACTGCAGCCACCAAGTCCAGCAGTGAGCACGCACACACACACACACACACACACACACACACACACACACACACACACCTTCATCAGTGCTGTGACAGAAGATTTTTCTAACCCTGTGTGTGTGTGTGTGGTCGTCAGGGAGTTGGCCAGTGTGTTCGCTCAGCTCTGCCAGCAGGTGGACGTCACGCGTCAGAACCTGGAGGACGACATCACCCACATGAACAACAAGATCGAGCTGCTGAACGGCCTGCAGAGCAAAGCCAAGCTGCTGCGGTGAGACGTCTGCACGAAGATGTTCGACTTCCTGTTTGAAAAATGACAAACGATTCATCGATTATGAAAATATGAAATCCTGATCGTTTGAGTTCTGTGTGGATGTGACTAACGTGTGTGTGTGTGTGTGTGTGTGTGTGTGTGTGTGTGTGTGTGTGTGTGTGTGTGTTGTCAGGAACAAGGCCGGCTGGCTGGACAGCGAGCTCAACATGTTCACCCAGCAGTACCTCCACCACAGCAAGTAACCACCAGGCACCACACCTGCTGGAGCTGAGCTCTCGGCAGGAGGAGGCGTTCGCTGGCTGCAGGAGATCTGTGCTGCGATCAGCAGGACCGGCTGTTAGATGGAAGACGGGACCGCAGACTCCATGTGGCTGATGGGCCGGACTCCAGAACACAAGTCTTCATCAGGCTGGACTCCCGTTCACTCGCCACATTGAACCTGTGTAGATCTGAAGGTGTCTCGTGTTTAGTCATGATCAATAATCACTTTGTCCCTTTTTATCTCAGAACAAAGCTCTTACACTGATGTTGGTTGTGACATGGAAAAGAACTGCGAGGAACTCTTGAAGCTTAGTTTTGTGAGCAGCAGAGGACCTGGTCTCACCTGCTGCTGGGTGATTATTCCCACAGTCCGGTCTGACGGCGTCTCCGCTGTAACTGACAGTAAACACGTCTTGATTTAAGGACAAACAGCTTGAGTAGATTCTGATTCCTGTGTGTTGTGACTGAAAGTATCTATTTATATTCTCAGACTCAAACCAGCAGCATGTCAGAGAGAGAGAGTGTGTGTGTGTGTGTGTGTGTGATTTCGTGGCTCGGAGGAAGAAGAGGATGCGTTCACTGCTGGTTTGAGTCTGAACATTAAGAAAATCTCCACACTGATTCTTTTAAGTGTTATTAATGATTTTATTCACACTGCGTTCGGCGTAGCTGCGGAAGATGAAGTCGACCAAAATTAATAATTCAAGTCCAGAATAATTTATTTTCTAATGTATTAATATCTGTAGAGCCTGTGATGAATCAGCAGCTGCTCACAGACGATGTCCTGTGTTTGTGTTGGACTCACTGCCGTTTAATAATCACAGTATCAGAAATGTTGACTCCCTAACGAGCTCCGTTCACGTGGTCCTGATCTTCCACAGCATAGTTTTAGAGACCCGAGTGTCTGGAGAGCTGCTTCCTGCTGGGAATCAAAGAGTCGCAGCAGCAGCAGACGACCCCCTTCAGTTAATGAAGTAGTGCTTTAGCTTCCTAGAACGTGTGTATATAATGAGTTAATCACTTCCCGGTGGACACGGTGGGGTGAGTGTTGCTAAGTGACGGGGAAGTCTGTCCGAGTGACGACGTGCACTTTAAACTGTCTGCTGCTTTGTGATGGAGGTGGTTGTGGCTCCAGGTGAGAACACCTGCATGCTGTTGGCTGTTTGTTGTCCTGTTGAAATGTGCAAACTTGTGTATGTGAAGAAATAAAGGTGACGCCATGATAATCCAGATGGTTTCCTGTGTGTGTGTGTGTGTGTGTATGTGTGTGTGTGTCCAGTGAGCTCTACATGTTTGATCAAAGCTTGACTTGTTGTATATCAATGTATTGATCAGGTAAAGACTGAGGCAATAGAAACCATGTATACGACAGGTGGAGAGGTTGGATGCAGGAGGCTTCACTTCCGGTTTCATATGGAGCAGGTGCTCAAGTTATATTGGTAAGTGTCTCCATTATTTTGACCACGCACACACACGTGTCTCCATTATTTTGAGCACGTGTGTGTGTCTCCACTTAGGCTGCTAATTGGCTAACCCAGGTGCATTAGGTCATTGTACCTTGTGTGTGTGTGTGTGTGTGTGTGCGCGCGCTCACGGGTAGTCGGGGTGCACCAGGTGAGTAACTGAGGCGCAGTTCACGTCCAACCAGTCCAACGCCTGCTCTGCACATCGGATCGGAAAATCGATCTCAAAGCACGTGATCAGCACGTGATCAGCATGCCGCGCTGCAGACAGGGTTGTCCGGCAGGTGGCAGCACGTGACCCCTGGCCAGCTCTCTGTCTGTTTACAGGTGGTGTTACCTCCAGTCTTCTCTATGTGACTGATGCAGCTGCAGGGTTTGTTCCGGATGCTGACATGTTGGGTTTGTGGTGTGTGTCCAGCGTTAGAAGTCACTCAGTTGGTGCTCGGTGTTTTTTAGAAATGTGAAAGTAAACTTGGATGTGAGGTTATAACTTATTCATACTCCTATTGTACAATATCTGTCTTTATCAACGAGCTGTAGGTGTGTCGTTGCCTCTTGTTCACCTGGAGAAGAACAGATATTATTCATGTGATGTGATAATCACCAGCTTTAACTGCAGAAACATCTTTATCTTCAGTTAATCATGTAATAATGTTTAAATGTTAACTGGACATGAAAACAATATTTTAAACATGGAGTTTTTCACACGTGCAGCGTGCGTTTGATAAACATGTATCTAACAAACCAGTGAATAAAATGTGAAACATTATCAAATCTATTATTTTTTAATGCGGTCACCATATTCTACACGGTTCAGTGCAGGAGGACTCCACACACGTTCTTCACGTGTATTTTCCCTCGGACCCTTCAGGGGCTGTTTTCTGTCTCTTTACTTGTAAACACGTTGCTAATCTGTGCAACATGTTGGTTTTCTTACAGAAACTGCAGCTTACGTTCTAATTTACTTAACGAACACGGACGGAACCAGATACAGTTTAACTGCTACGGTACATGTTGTACTGTTTGTTATTGCACACATATTTAAAACACCACACACACACACACACACACACACAAACACACATCTGTATATCCCAGGTATTGTGTAGTTGTTTCTGCACCTCTGTAAATATTAGACTTTCATTTGTAGCTGAACTCTGCACAATGACAAAGTTTAATCTCACAACAACATAAATCAACTGATTTACAGCCAGAAAAGTTACTGCAGGTGAAGCATGTTCAAGAACAATCACATCTCAGGTGATTGATTGTAAAATCAATACTTATCCATTGTGCTACCTCAGCTGTGACCTGTGTTCACCTGCAGGATCTCTTGCTGCTCAGTGTAGCACTTACAGCGTCAGGCCAGAGGGGGGCAGTGTGTGGGACTGAGGTGGCTGTAAGAAAACATCCTGCACAGGCTGTGGGGACCAAGATGCATGAAGTGCATTTATTTATTTAAAAAAAAGTTTAGTGCCCATTTTATGTTATTTTATATTATGACAATTCCACCGACAGGTCGCAGTCTGACCTGAAAATGACTTCCTGTTTCTTGTTCACAAGTTTAAAGACTTGTTGCTATGACAACAGGTCCAGATTCAATTTTAAGCAGCTTCTAAGAACCAAAAGATCCAGAATCCTGTCAAATCCTCATTATACTCCACACACACACACATATATATATATGTAACATTTCTTACTGGTCTCAGCACTTAATGATGCGTTCAAGGGACCTCTGTGTTGATGTAAAAGACAGAATGTATTTCTGATGATATAATAATCCTTTGATCACACAGATGTGGTGAACATGAACGTTTTAACGCACAGAAAACGTTCATATTGATTAGTATTAGTTGTATTTATGTGATCTTCTTTGTGTGTGTGTGTGTGTGTGTGTTCGTGTGTGTGTGTGTGTGTGTGTTCTGTAGAGTCTGACTCTCAGACTCTAGACGAGAACAAGTGTTCCCGTCTGTCCATTTATATCTTCACAAAGACGCCATTCAGCGCGCAGGAAGACACTGCTGTCGGCCTTGTTGATATGTCATGTTATTATGGGATGTCTTGCTGCTCGTTCGTCTCGACTCAACGTCCACTTGCGAGCCTTTTTCAGTGCTTTTGACTGCGTCTCTCAGTTTTCATCAGTACACACGAAGCCAGATGGTCAACGGCTGCTATACAGCTTTTCATCAACAGCGCTGAACAATGTCAACACACACACACACACACACACACACACACACTCCGCTCTGGACCCTCGCCACCTTTAATAAACCCCTGAACCGCACCAGTTTGTTTGTGCTCCAGTTCACCTTCAGTGGGCGACCCGCTCCCCCCGGTGAGCCACAGCCGCTCTGATGAATGAGGTGAATGACCTTTGACCCCCCCCGGCCCCCCCTCTCTGTGATGATGACACCGACCCTCCTCTTCATCGATCTGACCAGAGACCCATCCTGCAAACACAGCGTCACCAGAGTCCCCAGCCGAAGACTGTCAGAACACCTGGATCGCCCCCTGGTGGCCGGCTGCAGTACAGGTAACAAGTAAGCCCCGCCCCCTCCATGTTAGCCGATGGAGGGGGCGTTACACGTCAAATAAAATGCATGTCAGTCGTTCTCATCTGACCGGTTTGATGCTATAAAAAGGGGGTGTGACACGTCATGGTTGAAGCTATGATTGGTTCACTGCCAGTGACATCACCAGCACAAGATGGTGGCTCCCATAGTATTGGGGGGGGGGGGGTTGGCGGCAGGACGTGGAGACGCGTCAGCCATCTTTATATCCAGCTGAACTAAGAAGTCCATCGGTTGTTTACAGTCTTGAACAACTTGAACAACAATGTGCTCTCCTGATTGGCTGTGAGGCGATCATGTGACCGTGGAGGTGATTGGGTGGCACTGTGTTACGGGCAGCAGAGGTCAAAGGTCATTTAATGCTGAAGAACATGTGGTTCCAACCACCGCTGGTTAAACTGTTTGAGACTGAAGTTCATCTGATTGTTTCAGAGTGGAGTATTGACACCAGAGAATCATTTCACATCAGAGTGAGTCATCGAATCATTGATTAGGTCTCGTTCAGTCGACTCCAGTGGTTTGAGCGTCTCAAACTGCATTCAGGATGATCTCTTCTTCCTTTACTGACGGGGTTTTCTGCTTCTTCATGTTTGGCTTCATCTCGAGAAGGTCGTGAATCCATTTTATTGCTCTTAAATCGCTTTAAGATGCTTTAAAGAAACACAAACAAACTCATGCGTGCGTCAAACCAGCAGTGAAATCAAGCTAACTCGGTTAGCTAGCCCAGAACCCGGAGACACAAAGAGAAGAGCTGGTGTCCCAGTGCAGGACGTGTCCTGGTGGCTGCTGGCCGTTCATCCCACGCCCCATGACAAGGGATTTCTGAGTAACTTTATTAATGCACAGCTCTGACGCCGTCGGTGGTGCAGAAATAAAGATTAAAGGTTATTTTAATATAATACAAACGTTGTACCAGACTGGAGATGTTGTTCAACCGCTCGGCGTCATCGCCATCACGCCGCCGCTTTTACTCCTGTGAAGAATCGCTCCATGAATGGGCGCTTCAGACGGCCGTTTAGCAAACGAAATGCATCTTGCATGGTGGATCTGCGTTGCTTGATCAACAAAATGGGCAACATTGATCCCGGAGGTGGCCCTCAGCCCCATGAAGGTCCCATGCTCTGCTGGCCTGTGAGCCCGTCTTGTTCTCGCTATAATCGCCTGTGAAAGAACAAGTTAGCGCTGCCTTCGACTGAGCCGTAACACGCCGGCACAGCACAGAACACCCCACCGTAAGGAATTAGCTATGTCTCCAGTGCTAACTTTAACTTTGGGAACTCTTTGACGTTATTTCTGTGTTTGTCACTGGGCTCAGATTGACTGCTCTGCGTCTTGTCTTGTCTCTCTTCCCTCGCAGTGAGAGGAGGTGCAGAGAGACGTGTCTCACGCTCGCCTGCGTCCTCACCTGCGTCCTCGCCTGCGTCCTCGCCTGCGTCCTCGCCTGCGTCCTCACCTGCCTGTGCAGCTGCAGGACAAGCGTCCGTCTGCGGCGCTGCAGCGGCTGCAAACCAGCAGTTTAAACACCATGTCTCTGTGTCCAATGCTGTCTCATCATCTTGATTACTGGGGATTTGGCTA
>JAVQJL010060444.1:0-32386 GCA_036024295.1 Nannoperca obscura | reverse complement strand
ACTCTTTTCGATTCTGCCACTGGCAGCGATGTACCTACTTATAGCACTTGTAACTCATCACCAGCCCTTACAAGTCTGATGAGAAATCTTGTTGTTTTCAATCATGGTTCTATGCACTTGATGTAAAGCTCTTATTTTGGAAGTCGCTTTGGATAAAAGCGTCTGCCAAATGCCTAAATGTAAATGTAAATGTAAAATGTAATATACAGTTTATGATTCAGCATCACACACCTGAGGCTGGAAGGCTTGCAATGTGATAAATATGACTGTTAGCAACAGTTGCAAAAAAACTTTGCTTTAGCAGAAGTGTCTCACTAGTTTCTGAAACACACACAGTGTTCACTGTGAGGTGCACTTTAGAGTCAGGAAAGAAATGCTGCAAGTGAAGTTATATCGATTAATTTGCGACTCAAGTGCTCTTTTAAAAATGAACCACCAACCAGAATACAACAACATAGCTCACATTCATTCATTATATGAACTTTGAAATTAAAGCTGGTATTTAAGCCTCAAATAATAGCCCGTTTGTGCTGCATGAGATAAAATAAAGACTCCCTGTTAATAAAACTCAACCTTTCATGCAGATGTTTCAACTTAAAAGTTTACCAAAAATGGAGAGATTCTGCCTTGCCAGCTTGTAGGTAGGCAGGCAGGCAGGAAGGCAGCTACATTATTCATCCCAAGGGAAATTCAAGAATCAACGCAGCACGATACAGATTTTATTGTGAAACATCTATGCAGGGGTTTCATTCTAGCGTAACAATAAAAAAATAACTAATTTTAACAGTATTTATATTAATTATAGAAACTAGACATCATAAATGAAGGCTTGGTTCTCTCTGCAACCGAGCTACACAAAGATACTATTTACTATACAACACTATTCAATTTCAGTAAAATATTATATATATATTAATATCTGAAGTAAAATCTAGTCTTTTACTTCAACACTTCATTTAATTTTTAAATAGTTGGTACATTTTGTAAATTGATTAAATGTGAAATGGCAAAGTTTCATTAAATCAACAGTAGGTAACCTTTATGACATTAATGGGAATTTACTATTCTAAGAATATTATCACATTTATCAAATTGTAACAATTATCACATTGTTACATTAAATATCATCAACTTAACAACTCATCACTTTAATATCAACTTATAATGTTAGCAGTTGTATTGCTTTCAGATCAGAATCACGCATCACTTCCTGAGTGTTTATAGTAGCTCATTTACTGTACCGTTGAACTTGTCATGGATCAACTGGGCTGAATGGATAGAGACTGAATTATTGTGTCATCACTTTTGTATATCAGGAATAGACAGTTGTGAAACAGATATTTATTTGTATGAAAAGCCGGTGGTTAATCACATTAAAGGCCATTCACACGTTAGTTTACGGTTGCTTTTCTTCCACCCCAATAATCAATAAAAGTACATCAGGTTTACAGAAGCTATAAACTCCTTCTCCTTTCTCGCCGTTCCTGCCCCGTCTGTCACCTCTCATATCAGCCTCACCTGTGTTCCTGTTCAGTTTGCATTTGTCTGCGCTAACTCTTCCACAGTAACACTCTCCACTGTGTGTGTAAGACCAGCTGTCTGTGTTTTGATTTTCACTTGTTGCTCTGGGTTTTAGTGCTACCTGAACTGTGGCTGACTCTCCAATTTCATCCTGCACACCTCAGCACACATGCACATGCACACACACACACACACACACACACACACACACACATCAAGAGATGTGGAGGTGAAAATCCTGCCAGCAATCATAAACATCACTGACACATCCCATAAAAGACTGTGTGATAAATGTCAGTTGAGACCTTTCTGTGTATGCCTGAGCGTGTTTTATCATTTCCAAATCCAGAAATACAGTTAATGGCAAGTGTCCTAATGCAACTATATGTGTGTGTGTGTGTGTGTTCATAGAAAGTGTCCTCATATAGTTCAGATAATAAGAGAGAGAGAAAGATTTATTTATGCTTTCATTCTCCAAGAGATAAATGTTCTTGAGAAGTTTATTTCCCCAAATTGACTTAGAAAATGTCCACATTCTGATTAATGATGAGAATTTGTGACGAGAATTTCTAAAATCATGGAGTCTGGTTACATTTTGAATAAATTCAGCAACATGTCTGCAGCGTTTTTAGTCCTGTTTGCTCCAACAAATCGCTCTGATTCTGTTAGACTGTCTGCAGCAGAAAAATGACACCATTAGTCTTTTTTAAACAACCTATTTTTGCATTTTTCTGGCAAGGACCTCTTGCAGCCAAGAGAGCAATTACTGTGCTGTCAAAGTAGCAAAAGTGGGAATAGTGAGACATCCTGTTTCTTGCCCCAGGATCAGGACCTTTCCCTATATAAAGTAGTTTTAGTATCCTGAACTTACAGAGGTGGCACATCAGAAAAAACTAATTTGCTTGGAAAAATGCATGTTATCAAAACTGAAAAATCTGAAACAGATGTAAGTCTTTTATATAACAGAACCAGCAACCATTCGTATTGTTAGGAGATAACCATGATGCTAAGGTTGCTAGGCTGCTCACTTAGTTATTGATAAGGACAAAGAGAAAGACAAAAGACGAACACACTGGGTTTGCATGGAGGAGGAGGGAGGAAGCAGGTGGCGAGGAAGAGGTTAACCCTTCATCTGAAGGATATGGTCCAGATGTGTGTGTGCCTGTGTGTGTGTCCCGGATCACGCTGCCCCTTCAGCCCCAGGAATGAAGAACAGGCGGATATTACTATTTTGCCCATATCTGTGTTTGTGTGAGGAATGATAATAGGGTCTTGCTTAACATCAAACAGCAGGGATTTTGGCCACCAAAGCAAGCTAACTTTTTTTAAAGCCTTTATTCAGAAGATTAGAGGTAAGATGAAACTCTAATGATCCCTAAAAAGGAATTAGGCTGTAGCAACAGCAAACAAGAACAGACCACATCAAAGTACATTAGAATATTATACTGTATACTGCAAAACCACAGCAAGAGAAGGTAATTTCAACATATACCATTATTATAGATTAAGGAAAAATTCTAATCCTGTCTTTCTTTCTTAATCCTCCTCCTCCTGTCTATCACTAACCACCCATTTCAATGGTCATTTATTTTAATAGAGATATATAGATACTGAGGATAATAATGTCACACCTAGATCTATGTTGCGAAGATCAGTGGTCTCCATTCCTCTGCTAGAAACATTAGAGAAAAAAATTATACTACGATAAACTATGAGAAGGAGAGATCCGTCTTTATATGCAGTCTATGGTTTTGACAGGTTTGCTGTTAGTTAAGAGCAACCAAAAGGAACCCGACATTAAAGGTTTGTACAAATGTATGCCGAGTTCTCCTCCCAGAGCATTCGGTACAATGGTGTAAACCTTTGCTGCCGTAAACACTCTTGTGAGTTGACAAGTTGTGATTTGTCTTTTGAGTGGCTGACCCTTTACATAACATCAACTTAAGCAGACAACATTTAAGTGTGGGCAGGTTTAAAATGTTAAAAATGACCAAATCATTTTGTAATGCAGTTTGGATTCAACCCAAACAGCTCACTAATGGCGGGAGAAATAGGAATTTTCCAAGACGTGTTGGATTAGGTATTCTGTGCTGAGTGACCATGAGAATGGAGTGACGGATGGTGTAGCATATGAAGGGGTCAAGGATTAGTTAAACAGAGACGAGAGAATAATCTAGATGTGTCGATATTCATCCTCTAGGGGGAAAAAGGAGATTATCCTGATGGTGATTGCATAACCTCGGTGTGTGTGCGTGCGTGTGTGTATTATAGCGAACAGACGGCACAATTAGTCATTCACTCAGTCATGCCCTCAGGCTGTGACCAGACACATGCACACACGTCACATCAGGCATGCAGCTACAAAGCTTCATGCACACTTTTACACAGGAACACACACCAAACCACTGATGAAAGAGCTGTGGTGTTACTTTCTCAACTGTGGTTTCATGTGGAACTTGGATTTTCCCCTTTCCTCATTCCCTTCTTTGTGCCCTATTTCCTTCCCTCTTTCTCCCTTCTTCTCCTTTCCTTTACCTGATTGCTCCCTCTCTTCTTTCACCTTCTTTGTCCCCCACCACTCCTCACGCTGCCTTCTAACTATCTCATCCCTTCTTTCATCCATCCCTCCATCATTCCTTCAGTCTTTCTTTTTCCTTTCCTTTCCTTCTGTCCTTTCTTTTGTCATTTTGCTTATTGTCATCTGTCCTTCATCACTTCTTCCCTCTGTTGCTATACCTTCTTTTCTGCTTCTTTCCATTTGTCCTTTGCAGGCTGTCCTCCCATCTTCCTTCCTTTTACTTATTTTCTTCTTCTCACTTTCATCCCATCATTCTCTGTTTCATGTGTTGGCCTAGTTTGTGATTCCCTTTTCTTGACCTTTCTCTTCTTTTTATCATCAATCCTTCCCTCTCCTCTCCCTTTTCCCACATTCTCCTGGCCCTCTTTCCCTTATTTGTTTTTTTACTCTGTCCCTTTCCCTTGTCTTCTCTTCTCTGCTCACCTCTTTCATCTCTGTCCTCCCTCTTTCCATAATTCCAAAGCCAGTCATGTTTCTTAACCTCAACCACTACAATCCAATTAAAGGAATTATGAAATTATCCTGCTAGACTTATGATGTCATTCTATTTTACCATCCCTTTCCCAGTATTTCTCTCCTACCCCTCCTTCTTTCACACGTCCATACACTTCTCAGGGGTTTAGTTAGTGATGTCAGTGCCTTTGATTCCTTCCTTTTTTTCCATTGTCTCGGTGCTGTAAATTCCCTCAATCTGTTATGTTGGAATAGTATTTTCCATAACCTACAATTGGCCTGAAACACTGGTGTCTGTATGTGTGTGTGTTTGTTAGTATGTGTTCATCAGATAGTAATTGAGGTGTTAGAGGGAAAAAATGTCCTTGGTAACTTAGTTAAATGCCCATGACACTGAAAATGTTATGGACAAAAACCGCCCTAATATTCATGAGTCCCTGTTTTTGTCTTTCACCTTGCTCGTGTTATTATGGTTTGAATTGATGCATGAAATATTTACATTAAAAAGCAATTACAGTCCCCTGTGACTTTCCATTAGAGTAAGATGCAGATGAGAAACATTAAGCTGTTGTTGATCATATGATTGATAAGACAATTCTAGTGTCATGCAACCTGGTCAAAATCTTCACAGGGCTAAGGGAAATTACCCTGTCAAAACCTACCCCAAGAGAGAGATGAGCAGCCACATCTTGATGGTAAAATACATGAAATGTTTGACACAAACCAAATGTTGTACTCGCTCAATTAAATTGCTGCAGAATAGAAACCAAATGAGCTGAAAATGGGGACAAAAAAGCCCTCAAATCTCTTACTGGACTAACTGGTACAGATACCATATGTATCACTTAATGTGTGTGTTTATACTTGTTTGTTAATCCGTACACATGCTCTACAGCTGCTCCACTGATCTCGATGGGATTGTATGAAGATCAGGCTTGCCATTATTAATGGATTTAGAAGATTAGCACACACCTGCATGGCAGGACATTAGAGAGCTCCTAAAATGGTGTTTTTCTGTGTGTGTATGTATGTGTGTTAGCGTGTGTAGGTGTGTACGTTTATGTGTCTATAACGCACTAAACCATCTTGAAAGGGAGAAAGATCAAAGATAATTTGGCCATTTGAGCCTTTTCAACTCTCAGCTTCCTGCTATTACTCTCCACCATTGATCAATTCCTTCAGAGGGACAAAAGAGCAGACAAGAGGCCAGAGTTACTTTATTTATCTACCTCTGGTATTGTTTATGGACTGGAGAGAGAGAGAGAGGACAGGTCTGTGGGTGTTTGGTGTGAAGACTTGTGGGACGTTCAGAGGAAGTGGTGTCTTGTAAACAGGAAACAGTGAGGACAGTGGATGTGACAGCAGCGAGGGCAATGTGCCAACATCAAAATCACCAAACACATCCAAAAAGAATTCACAGCATTAAAGTTGACGTGAAATTTTAAATATATGCACTTACAATTATACAGCAGCTATTGTACATCATTTTCCATTTCTCAGAAGAAGATAAAACCATTACATTTTGCGGGGTATTGCAGTTTTCAATTGACATTTGAGGTCCTGCATTCACGCACTCACTAGCATGTCACATAGCCTTAGAAAAAAGGAAAGTGGAAGCTAGTTAGCCATGCTAAGGTTAGCGCAAATTCCCAGTAGATGTTACTTCTTTTGTTCATATTATTTAAATACTTGCTCTCCCAGACTCAGTGTTTTGTTTCACCCTTCATTATAGAAAGGAAAGGGTCTAGCTAGTGTTAGCAATCTCTCTGTCATAGGTCCAGTTGTGGTGGCTAGTCCTGTAATCTGTCCATGTGGAGTCATGGAGTATGCTCAAATCACAGGTGGGACCAATGTGTGAAATACGGGGGTCTCAGAGGGTCTCTGCTCTTCTTCTCTATATTTAAAAACTGATTTATGTCTTATGTCCTTATTTATCCAAAAAGAGGAAGTTATTAAACAGTCCTAAAATCTTGAAACAAAGAAATTAAACATAGGGTTTGGAGATTTGCTGCTATTCATGATGTCTCTGTATAAACTGTGAATCTTTCAGAACAGTTTGCCGGTGTCAGAAAAGCTCACAAAGTCAGTTAACAGTTAAGTGAGTTAATGAAAGTATCCACACTATGCCAGCTGTGCGTTCAGGTTTTGTTTTCAAAGCCACATTTTCTTTCCGATGCCAAATGTAACTGTCACTGATCTGGCTCCGTACACCCAGACATTCTTTGCCTGTAATCACCTTCTGAGAACATTTTTAATAACAGTTCTAATTTTTTCTGTTGAGACTGAAAAATAGTGCATGGCTGATGTGTATGTGTTCAGACTGTAATGATAGTAACTATTTTCAGTGCCTGCAGACACAGATATTTGACCAAACCACTGATATTATCAGCCACAACAAAAAATTCTCACCCCAGGAGAAAAGTAATGTGGGGGGCGCTATCACAGCTGAAAAATCAATAAAACTAAAATGTCATGCAACTGTGCACCAAGTAGCAGAAGACAGATGGAAATGTACCATTAAAATAATAGAAATACACATACAAACACACACACACAGACACACCCTCCTGCTGGATTGACATTTATAAGGTGTATAGCCTATAGTGTCTGGCACAAGTACACACACGAAACAGCACACACTATGAAGTATTAATATCAAAGAATGGAGGGAGCAGGAAGGGGAGAGAAAACAGGAAGTCCCCTAAATCAGGTAGTGTTAATGGGGAAAGAGTGGAAACCTAATGCCCCTATTGCCTTATCACACATTACAGAAACGGGTTAGGTTGTGTGTGTTGCCTGGTTAGACTTTAAGTGAGGGTACATTCCAGAAATAGTTTTACCTCGCAGTCATTTTCTCCTTCAGTCTCTCTGGTTCTTTCTCCCTTTCCTTTCTCCATCCCTTTCACATCTGTAACCTTAGTTACCCTTAAGTTTAACATACTAATACACATTTATGTTGCTCATTAAGCTATACAGTATACTGTTGTAAGTTATATATATATTTCAGTAGGAATAATTGTCTCAACAGAATTTAAAGACAAAATGCGAAATTACAGCTTGTGTTGAACAGTTAGTTTGGGCAACAGAAATTTGTAGAATGGCAATAAGATCATATCCATTTGATATTATTTCACTGAAAGTATTAAAGTCTTAATGGATAATATTGAACTATCACCTAGTCCTAATCCAGTATCTTATAGGATGGACACAGGCCAGAGCTGTCTTCTGGGGTAGGTCTTTCACATCTGAAATAATATTTGAACATTTCTTTTTCAAAGGTGAATCAATATTGCTGTTGCATAACTACCACTACGTCTTTTCAATGCAAATTATAATGATTAAATATGTAATGCTGGCCTATTGCTTTCACACATTTATTCAATATTTTTATGGGATTTTACCAAATTGAACTTGACATGTAAATGTTTTAGCTTTCAAGTAAAACAAATCAATAGTCTGCAATTTGCAGCTCCTGGATGTACACCACTGAGATGCTTCAGTATAAAAAGAAGCATTGCATGTTTGGGAGACAATCTACTTCAGCAGCTTTGCTGTATTTATCTGTTTTCCCAGTCTGAACTACATTCAAAATGGTGAGACAATGACTCTGACTATACGGGGTCATAGACACCCTTACACACAGACCCAATTTAGTGTAGTCTGTGTGTCAATGGATGAGTTTGTCCTGAGAGGTTAGTATTCCTCCTCTGCTGACGCATTTTCTGTGCTCCTCATGTCCATACAGACTTTTCTTAGCAGCTCTGTAAAAACCACAACTGTGCAAATTTACTCAGAAAAACCACCAAAACTTCCCCAGATGGCAAGTTTAGGGAAGTGGCTTTCCTTCGAGCATGTGTGATATGTGTATTTGTGTCTAGTGTACGTGCTTTTCAAGCCCCGGTTGCATGCACACGCGTCAGTGTTCATCATTCACACCAGCTTGTGCCTTTTCTGACACTTCTATGACGCTTTGTTCCAAAATTAAAAACTTGAGTCCGATTTTGTTTTTGTCTGTTTGCCCTCCTCTCGGGAAAATAACCCCCGGCTGGAAAGAGCTGTGGTCGTGCCTCACTGAAAGTCGTTCATCTCGAAAGGTTAACTGCTGGAGTCGGAGAGGTGGGAAGCACAGGTGCAGGAAAGTTCTGAATTATTTTAGATCTCTGAGACTGCAGTCTTTTTCGTTTAAACTGTGTTTGTGTGAAGAATAAGGAGAGGAAAGAAACCTGCAGCTAGCTTCAGATGAATGTAAAGCAGAGTGTCTTCTTCAGGACAGTTTAATTTTACATGGCTGCTGCAGAGATTGCACCTGTGAAATTTCAGTTACACAACAGTCTCTGTAACCACAACCCTGTCACCTTAACTTAACCCTGATTCTTGCAATGTAAGTGTTTGGTAAGATGTTATAAATTATATAAATTTAATCCAAAAATGGGGTTCAATTTCCTAAATGCACAAACACTGTAAACTAGTCACCAAGTTTAACATTATCTAAAAGTAAAACTGTACTTTTAGTTGTACTTTTCTTATATAATTAACTTGAAAACGGGGAAGCTAGTGCAGCTGGAGTGTGCAACATTTTGGGAGGGGAATTTACTTTTCTAAATCTAATATTGTTGTTGGCTTGTGTATCCTCCAATTGCCATGTTGGTGTAAGGAAAGTGAGAAACCACAGCAGAAAATGTTTACTCTTCCCCTGAGGGGAGCAGAGAGGTGGAGGATCTGAGCAAAGGAGGTGCTTCCACTGTTTCAAGGCCTTCATTTGTTTTTACAACGGAAAATCCTGTCAAAGTTTCACTGCGCTTAATTTGTTAGGCCAAGATTGCTCCACACTCCTATGAAAGTCTCAATCATGACTTCTTTTTTCCCTTTTACTCTTAAGGTCACTTGAAAGAAGCAGGAGAAAGACGGGGGGCCTCATTCACACTTGACAACTCTCCTTCCTATAAGCTCTTGTCAGCAACACAGTGAACATGTTATGAGAGTGCATGAAGGAGCTGTTTGATGTATAACACTGAGACCTTATAGGAGACCTTTGGAAAATGCCTGGTGGCCTGGTTGTGAAAGGATCACAGGGCTACAAACAACGGGAGGATTGAGTGTGGCGGGAAGAGGAAGAGGAGGAGGAGAGGAAGAAAAAAGGACGTGAGAAAAAGGAGGAGGACTGTGCAAGGCTTCCAATCCCAAAGGGCAACACTTGTGAAGCTTTAGAAGACGTTTTGGAAGAAGAAATAGAAGATTTAAAATAGAAGATGAAGGGGAGTCTCCTATAGCAATACAAGGGGAAATTCCCACCAATTGAACAAACCACCCCTCAGATCAAAGTGTGTGTGTGTGTGTGTGAGCAGAGCCACCCGCACCTTAAGAGGCGAGGAGAAGATGAGCTCAAAGGTTGGGAGGAATGTTGGCATTAAAAACAGCCTGGAAACATGACACTGTCATGTTGCAGTGTAACCAAGCAGACCCAAATGCTGCTGATTTTCGTGGTGATAACACATATGCTCACATACTGTATACACCTGTTACATCATTCGGAGTTGAAGCATGCCTGTGTCCGTACAGTAAAAATAACTTGACCAGTTTTATTGTGTTGTGTTTTAAATGGAGCTGTACTGTAAAGTTCAGATCTGAAACTTTGTGTCGTTGCTCCATCACATCATATTATAGAATTGCATTGTATTTAATCAATATATTGTTTGCATCATATTGTAACATAATATATGTATCATATTGACTTATTTTGTTTTGCATCGTATCTCATTGTTCTGTATCGTGCCATATTCTATCGTATGGATCTGTATTTTATCACAACACTGTACTGGAATGTATTGAATTGCACTGTATTGTTTTGCACTATATTATATCATATCAAACCATGTTGTATCACATTGTATCTTACTGTGTCATATTACATTATATTGTGTTATATAGCTTTATATTGTACAGTTTGATCTTAGTGGTCAGAGAACTTCCTCCATCTAAACTCCAAAACAGAAATCATGATCATCTGGCCTAAAAACATTCATCCGCTTTTTCACATTTGACTCTTCTTTAACTTTCAATGAATATGTCAACTATACATTCTGACAATGCCAGAACAATGTCCGCAATGCAGATGTAAGAATTCTTTCTAAAACCCCCAAATTTGAACACATCCCACAGTTTATGTTCTCATTATGATGGGTCCGAGTTTAATCCAGCTCCTGCCACTTATTACCTATAAACTCTCCTTGAATTAGCAGATCTCCTCAGTCCTTACATCCCCTCACATATACTCAGATCACAGGATAGAGGCTGTTTCAAGATTCCAAGAAAGAAAAGGCAATCTACTGGTGGCAGAGCATTTTTCTTACCATGCTCCAATCCACTCCTCAACCAGTCAGAGAGGCAGACCTGAGACTTATTTTCCCTCTCCTCCAATTAAATCATATAATTGCCACCTTGTTGTGGTTTTTGTTCCTTATTTACATGCCTTTTTCGTTAATAAGCAATATAAATGTATTTTTTTTTCACCTCATTAACCAGACTCATAACCATTAACACTAGACTGTCACTCCCGCACACCCCCTGTAAGCAGTTTAACTCAGCACAGCACATTTAATCCGAGTTGCACGTTTTCCCCGCAGTTCATTATACTCTGCTGTTGTCTCTCCTGAACTCTTGTATTTAAATATCAGTTGAGCTTATGACAGATGCCACTGGCACAGTATGAGTTTTGGTACACTCACTTGTTATTACTGTTTTTTTTGTGTTTGCATATGTGGGTGGTTGTGGGAGTTGCTGCCTACCTAATGTTTGCCCGGTCCTTTTCGTCTTTCATGTCAGATGTTATGAGACACTAAAGGGGGTCAAAGGTCAAACGTCTCTGTCGCTCACAAACATATTTGCTCATTCTCTCTTATCCTCTCCTCCAATGATATGATATGTCATGATATGCTGGAGAGTCATGAACTCCTCAGGTGACAATAACGTTAACTTCAGATACGTCTGTTTTGGTATGCTATAACTTTTGCTGCACAGTGATTTTGTGGAAAAACTACTTCTCTACTGTTCAGGGTATAGCTCTGTGTTACAGAGTTTAAATGCAGATCAAGAAGTCCCCACTTCAAATCTGCGTGCCCCCTACATTGACAATGAGTTTAAATGGTCTTTTTACACATTTTAAATAACCACCTGTGATCCCTTCATTCAGGCCATCTGAATGGTATACGTGCTGAAGTAGAGTGATGAGATGAATATACATGAACATGCAGAGGACTCGCTTATGCTGCAAAAGCCCTTTGAGAGAGTCACACACCTCAATCATGTGCTTGATGCTTTTACTCAGAGGGAGAAGAGAATAACTTTTGTTTTAAAATAAGTCATGTGAATAAGTGTGAATACATCTACGTGTTGTTTATTGCTGGTTAAATTACCAGTGAAACAAATAGTCAGAATGCTAGCTAATGTAGCAGGGGGTATGGCTCAGTGGTAGAGCATTTGACTGCAGATCAAGAGGTCCCCAGTTCAAATCTGGGTGCCCCCTGTACTGCTAATGAAAGTAACCCTTTTCATTGATTTTCCACCTTCAAGCACGGGTCTAACTAAGTTTTTGGGGCATTGTGTAGGTGACCAAAAGTTTAATTTTAACTGACTCAGGTTCACTAGGTGAAATTGCTCTATCCTGTCTGAAATTAACTTTTTACAGCTACCTTTCTAGACTAATAGAGGTGACTTTCTGATACTGAAAAGATTTCAAGAAATCTTTGAAACGGATGTGGGCAGAGATCTGGATTTTAATTGGTCAATGCTTTGCTGAACAATATGGATATTAACCCTGTCATTTGTGGGAGTGTATCTCAGTGGTACAGTATTACACTGCAGATCAAAAGGTCCCAAGTCCAACTCTTAATTCAAGCACCGTTCTTCCACTGATCTGATGACATGTAAGAATGTCCCATATTTAAACAGGTCCAGGACATGCTGAGCATATGAATGGAGAGTAAGGAATTCCATTGTAGAAGACATGAATTTCAGCTGCTGACATCTGTCATTTTTCATATAGAATAAAACTACAAACCTTTACCGTCACATTTCACTTCTAGCCCAGTGAACCCAGGTAAAGACATTCAAGCATATATGTTGTGGTCAAAGCTGCCACTTTCTGACTAGTTATTTAACCACAAAGAAATCTTTGGGGGTATACAGATTTGAACTGTGGACCTGATCTGCAGGAAAACACTCTAAGCTAGAACCCCTCACATAGATCGGTGTTCACTGAATAGATCACTTTGACTAGTTTTACAGGAGAGTCCATTGCCTCTTTGGTACTAGACGTCCTTGTCTTTTAGAAGGAGTACTTCATGCTGCCGTGCAGTTGTTTTGGTGACATCTATTTAGCTGGAGGCCCATGGGCACAGCTATCTCGTCAAACCAGTTCAAAATCCATGCTTGAATGTGGCTGTCTCATCCAGATTACCAAAGGGCTTTACAATAACAAAGGAATTTGAGGGGGCACCCAGATTTGAACTGGGGACCTCTTGATCTGCAGTCAAATGCTCTACCACTGAGCCATACCCCCAGCTGTTGATAAAGGAATATTGGAGTGGATGCAGCTATATGTTCACTTTGTCTTCTGGAAGAAATGACACACTGACAGAAAACAAAGTAGATCTCTGATTATAGAAACAGGCACAACTGGTGTGTAGGGATAATCAACAGTTTAGACAAGCACTGATCATCCTCCTGAGAGCAGTTTGGTCAGCAGGCGGACAGCTTTAGAAACAGCATGAGTGTTGTGGTCCTCATAAAGAGCAGGAAGAGAGATAATAATAGCACATTTGAAAAGTCTTCTCATCTCCTTGTGGTAGTTTTGATTGAGCATATGATTTCACAGAGGTCATTAGGTCAAAACAGTGACAAAGGTTATGGGATTTAGAAAGAAGTGGAATAGATGTTATTTGGATGGACTGGAGACTAATGGTGGGAATAACTGTGATGCAGAAGAGGAGGAGAAAGATTTGGACAGGAAAAAGGAGTAAGAGTAGAGGAAGATGGTGAATGAGGATGTGGATGAAATGGAGACGATGTGGATGATGATACCCATGATGGTGACGTGGAGCTGTACCGCTCATCCTCCTGAGCTGGAAATTGTAAGTCCTCATCCGGTGCTGTTGCTAAAAGTGTCTTTAAATGGTACAGATGATGTTGTCCAGTCGTGCAGTTATGTGTTTATCACTAATGGGACCGTGCTACTGTACAGGTCCATATAAAGTCATCAACAAAACAACTGTATCCGCTGTTGCCACAGTAATGAGGGAAAAAAACGTCTGCAGCATTTCTTCCTGTTTTTTCCCACATTACCTGGACACAGGGAAACCGGACACGGGGAAACCGGACACATGTAACATTTGAGTGGGACGACACACACACACACACACACACACACACACACACACACACACACACACACACACACACACACACACACACACAAATACGAAACAAAACCACACGAGGCTAAAACAAATTTGTAGGCATGTACAATAATTAAGATTCTCATATTGTAATGTGATTGTTATATGACATATGAACCCCTTTTATATGCTATTAACTAAAATATGGCCACATAAATAAAACATACAATAAAGGCATGGAAACAAATAATGGCCATAAAGATTTTAATCTTAAGCAACTGAAAACTTAATTGTGACATTTTCACTGTGTGAAAACATTAATTTCACATTAGCTTTTTTCATAGATGTACTTCTACAATGTAAATCATGTACATGTACAGTACGTAAGCTGTGATATTATGTGGCACTGGTATATTCTGTGTGTGTGTGTGTGGTCTCACACAAAGGTTTGTCCTCTTAAAATAGATGGTGCTGAAAGCTTGGTGGCAGAGAGATGTCCTCTTTCCACCAAAATAGCTCTGGTTCTTTAACCGGATCTGTTCATGATTCTCAGAACCTTGATGCTATCTAGAGAACCAGCCCATGGTCAATCATTGTGATAAAGGATGCATCATCAGCGGACTCTGTTGCACAATGCACAACAGAAGTAAACAGTTGATGGCAGATCACACTGATTACCTGCAAGCTTTTGTTTTGTTATTACAGAGATGAGTTTTTTATCCTAAAACAAGCAGTAACAAACGTAGAAGACGATAACCACAGTAGACCATAATCCATTGTTGTCTTCTCATCCACTCTATCCAACTTGTAGAATGAGACTGTCCTCCCAAAAATACAACTGTATAGGTCCTCTGTGCATGATGAGTGCCAAAGTCTACATAGGGAGGAGGTTGGGTTGGATGGATGGGTCAAACAACACAGGAGATCTCTGTTTGTGTCCTATGTGAAACCAAAAGTCAACGCTGACTTATTTTAACTTACATGACTAATGTAGTTATTTTAACCGAAACCACAAGTTTTTCCTTAACCTAACCAAATCGTTTTGGTACCTAAACTTAACCAAACTGCGACCGTTTCACAATGCTAGTCATGTGTTGTTGTTGTTATTGTTGTGACGATGAAGGTGCGGTACACCTATATATGTCCTTTTGGGAGTCAATGACAGACAACCTATTCTGTTGTTTTGGTTGGAATATGACACGCCCACTGATGTCGTCACGTTATTTTAGCTCAGAGTGACTGTATGTGAGTCTGTGTTGACCGTCTGGATGTGGGGGTGTATCTGTAAAGCAGCGTGTACTCTCAGTCAGCTTCCTGGATAACTAAACGGTGGCCCTCAGTGTTTCACACTCCTGAACCTGGTGACAGCCGTGTTCCACAGCTGCTCCACGCTCGCTGCCTCATTGTGCTGTTTGTATATTTAGCTGCTCCGTTCCACTTCCTCTGCTGTTGGCGGTGGGAAAGTACACAACAATACAGCCGTGATTCTGCCCTCTCTCCCTCTCCTTTCCTCTCCCAGCAGCACCCCTCCTCCTGCCCCTTTCCTCCCTCACGCCTTCTCTTGACTCCGTGTTCCCTCATTCGCTTTCCAGCTCATCAAATCGTTCTTTGAGAAAGAAACTGTGAAGTGATTCACAGAACCACAACAATGCCAATGGGCAGCCATGTTTTTTCCCAGATCTCACTTAATTTTTTATTAACACCAGTTCAAAAACAATATGAAGGCCCAAAGTGGAATAAAAGCCCCAAAATCTAAATCAAGACCTGGGATGGAAACACCACCAGATATTACTCATACTCATAATATGCTTTACTATTCTTGGTTCCCTTGTTTCATTGCTTACGTCAGGGTCCACAACACCTTCTTTTTGTTTTTCCATTGGTCATGTTAAGTGCTGGATTCCAAAACTTACTGCTCACTTTATTTTTGAAAGGGTTCATATACTTGGTGGTGCACATGCTCATATCAGTGATTAATGTTGGATCAGTAAGTTTTTCAGGGTCTCTCAACATCAAAAACGCTCTCCATGACGACCCCTGTGGGAATGATTAGACCCCTGCCAGGGATGTAGTGGAAGTAAAACTTAATTGATCTAAGTTCTAAACTTAGGCTTGCATAACTTTGTGACATAAATTTGTGGAATACATTATTTATCAATTGATGTGTAATTATTGATGTCTTATTTCATTAAATGAGACAGTTTCATCCTTTGCTGATATGATGATGATACAGTTCCTCCCTGACTACAGTTGTAAGTCTAGACAATGCAGAATAAATTGTGTTTTCTTTGCCCAGCTATTAGTTTCATCATACATTTATGACGTTTTCTTCATGAATTTATTACCCTTTCACTGCAAAGGCCAACTTTATCTCAGACACGGCCTATTCAGTCAGTGTTGTGCCTCCAAACACTGAATCGGCGGGGGTGTGGCATTTTGCAGCTGGTAATCGTCAAAGACTTTCATTAGTCTGACTTTCAGTGAGAAATGTGTAGTGCCTTGTAATCGTCTACATGCTGTTTCAGATTCTGTTTCAGTGAATATATGTATTTTTTATTTGAAAAATGTTGAATTTTGGCAGCAAAACTCATCCAAATGTCACTGTAGTCTAAACGTATCAGCTGCCTTCAAACCCTTCAAACTAAAATGAAGTGTCAATGAAATTAAAGATAAATACACCAGTACATGGATACTGGTCACGCTTAATTTGGACAATCCACTGCTTGAACGCTTACTATACCATCAGTGAAATCCATTGAGTTTAAGATGATAACAGTGTGATTCAGTGCAATATCTTGTCAGCAACAGTACTGCTGCATTTTCAGATGTGTTTTGAAGGGACTCACAGCCCATTTCACAAGCACTGCAGTTACACATGGAAGTCAGAAGAAAATGCACTTGAACTGTAAAACGATGTTTCGGGTTGCTGTTACAGCCGCAGTTTACCATTACGCACAAGCCACATAATGGTAGCTTGGCTCTGTCTAAATGTTACTTTTACTCTCAATCATTAAGCTTTGTCTGTGTAGTCAGTTATATTGATTAAAGTGTTAGGGTGTTTGTTAAGTCAGACACAGAAAATGTGGCTGAAGCACATCCAGTGTAGACAACTTGTAAGGGTTAGGGTTCATTTTATGGATGGGTTCAGCATTGGTTGGTAGTATGTTTGAAGTTGTAGTCAAGATTAAAGGCCCAACACATGATCATCAATAAAACTGCTCTGTGCTGGCTGTGCCATTGTTTTCCTATGGAGAGAGAGGTAGCGCACAACTAGACGGAAGTGCTACCTATGATGTGGTGCACCGTTTGAAATTGTCACAGAGCGATGTGCTCCAAGTTGAAATTACTTCAACTTCGACCTCGGTTGCAACTGAACTTTCAAAACACACCCAGTGAGATCCCAGCTGTATGTGACGTAGCCAGAGCCACACATGCAAGCAGGGGAGCTAGAGAGAGAGACAGGAGAAAACCTCATACTCTGTTCACTGAACTCTATAACACAGAACATTCTACGATCTCGCCAGGAAAAGTAATCCACAAAATATCAGCAGTCAGATTTTAAAAAAGAAAAAGAAAGACTAAACATCCTTCCTGTTTTGCACATTGCTGAGTGTGAGGGAAACTGTAGCTCAGGAGTCAGAGCAGGTAGGCAGGTAAATTTAAGGTTGGTTCAGTCAAGTGTTCTTGAGCAAGGCACTCACTGCCAGAAATTGTAACGTGTGTTTAGTAATGTATTGAGAAGATGAATGCATCTTCCATGATGAGGGTCCACAAATCAAAGCCATGTTACTAATTAAATTGAATACAAGTAATTGACATTCTGGATGCGCCCATATTGTCTAACTTATTCTCAGTTAACTGGGTATTAGAATTTCCACTACAGCTAGAATGTTATGCTTCTTAAAGTGGTCTTGTTGCTTACATAACAACATCTGTCTGCATCAGTTTATCATTTAGTGGACACTTCTTGTTCAAAGTGAGTTACAATATGTATTCAATGCTTAGTGCATCAGAATATTTTACTTTGTTTAGTTTAATTTAAGAGATTAAAGATATGCAATCTCAAAATAAATTATTTTATGCCTTAGATTTTGAAGAAACTCAAATAATAATGCTTTTCTGAAAACATCGTTTCCCCATGCTTGTGTTTACCATCACATCTCTGGCCTCTGGTGTCAATCTACGTAGCTGTGTAAACAAAGCAGTTCATTTTTAAATAAAGAATAAATAACCGTTTTCCTGCCAAAGCATAAATAAACCTAACAGCAGCTAAAAGCAAAGGTTCTCTCTGTAGGATTTATCAGAGATAATCTTTGCTAAAGGATCCACTAGAGATCTAATATGCCCTGATTTAGCCAGACTAGCCAGACAGCAGCAGCATCAGTTACAGAGGTCGTGTGTTGAGGTTGTGACCTGAGTTTGAACTCTGGCGGGAGCACAGCAGCTGTTTGCCTCATCCTGTGACTCTGTTGCGGTGACAGAGGAAGTTGGCCAGAGGAGAGGAGGAACAAAATTCACTCTATTAATTAGATCAGGAAATTGGACAGGAAGTTAATTAACACTCTCACACACATGCCCAGTGAGATTTAAAAAGGGAAATAGTGAAGGGAGAGGAGAGAAGACAAAACCAAATAAGTGCAGTGAAAATTATTAAAAAGACGCAGCCTTCAAAAGAACTAAAACAGACAGTCTGACTTGAACTAACCCAATATAAGCCGCCCTTACCTCTTTTAAATGGGAAACCTACTTTGATCTCTTCTGTATTGGTTGTCTGGTCAGGGGAACAACATGTTTTTGTTGCTCTAAACTCATTATAGCTTCTGAAATTAGGTGAGTCTAAAACATACATTTATCTATGTCCCATCTTAACACACTTACTAAAAGTAATATTCGTAGAAGCATGTTTTTCTCTCTGTTCTCCGTCCAGAAAAAAACTTGTTTCATCCCCCAAAACAGAGATTTTCCAAAACAGCCTCAAGAGTGTGTAAATTTTGCGTTTCATTGTATTTGGGGTAAACAGAACTTTTCCAAAACAATGACTTAAGCCAGTCCAGTGAGGGTCGGGCCGGGGCTCTGTGCCAGCAGTAAGACAGTAGTAGTAGTAGTAGTAGTAGTAGTAGTAGTAGTACAATTAGGACAACAGAGGAATGCTAATGATTTTCAGTGGCTCAATATGCAGTGGCTTTCTCTTCCCTCCAAGACAGTGGGTTTGTATATGTATGCCCCCTTAATATTAAGCAATAAGTGCTTCATGAGGTTACAGTTCATACAGAACAGACTCAATTTAAAGAATAATACAATTTATTGACATAGTGCAGAAATAAAGAAGTTGAAGAAGTGTTAGTGAGTGTTAAAATGTCTACAGGAAACCCCCCCGGTGGAGTTTAGACACTGGTGCTGGTTGTGAAAGGGGTGAAGAGCAATGACCTGAAGATCTGGATGGATGAGATGTGGAGCGGGACTTCTGATGAGCTCCTCCAACTGGGGTAGAGAAGGGTTGCATCGCCCTGACACCGAAATGACAGCTGACTGCAGCAGAGAACGGAGCAGTTTTAAACTTTGACAGCAAGAAGATGATTGGCTCACAAGAGGTCATGGCAAATTGGTTTAACTGAAAGAGTGAACGCCCTCAGTCAGCTGATTGAGTTGGAAACAGGAACAGAGACAGAGAGTATCTAATAAACAGATAAACATGCAGATTGTCTTCCTGATTGAACTTAGTCCCTTCTCATGTGGAGGCTTCTGAAGAATCAAAGATCAGAGAAAAGTTTTTAAAAACAAATCTTAATTTTGTGTAGTTGATTGTTTTATGTCCTACCCGATTAACATCTTGGGAGCCACTGTGGGGGTCCTGACACCAAGGGTTGGGAAACACTGCTCCAAGAATTCCTGCTAACACAAGGCTGTGCTGACAGGCCATGCTGCGTCAGATGATGACAGCAACTTCATTGTTGGCCTGGCCTTCTCATTGAATTTGTAGATACAAATACAATCCTAAAATAAAGCTAGTCTTTATTTTATTTTAACAAGGGCAACATCAGAAAATACCCAGAAGGGCTGAAAAATACAAAATTTGTTAATATAGGGTTAATGGCAGAGACCAATCTTTCACTGCCTTACAATATCTATTGCCACTGCATTTTTTTGTCTATACACAAACTGATAATCTCTTGTACCTCAACTGTTCACAAGTCTTATGGCTTCTGGAATAAAACCAAACATTCTATTTGTTTTACATGCTGGCAATCAAAAACGCATTCCTTTCATATGCGTCACTTTGGAAAGTACTGACAAAAGGCCTACTTCAGTGGTAGGCAAATAGCAGCCCCAGGGCCAAATCTGGCCCTCCCTTTTATTGTTTCCATCAAAACCTTTACATGGTTTTTCATAAATCTACAATAGATAACAATACAAATACAAGCTCATGCCAATAAATATGACCTTTGTAACTTCTAATACTGCTCCAATGTGAAGAGAAGCAGCATGTTTGAACAGTGCATGGTGCTAAAATAAAGTCTAATAGAATAACACATACATAACATAAAGCTTATTTGAGTATTAACCTTAGCCTTTATTTACTAATGGGGAAATATTTGACAAAAAACTGGTTCATGGTTGAACCTAACTGGTGATTATTGACCTACTCCGATGTTTTCAGTAGGTAAGAGAACCTGCTGGCTTGCACAGTGACAGGCCTCTATTTTGCTAACACCAAATGCACACTCAGTTGCAAGTGCAAAACAGTGGATTTGCAATTTACTGACTTGTTTTTTATGTGTTCTGTTGTTTTGAATCTGGCTGATGTTGGTTTGTCTTGTGTCATCATGTCTCAACTCTCTCGTTATGCAGGACAACTCAAAACCTACGCCTGATAAATATAACATTTTGTTGCCTCTGTGCTTCCCATGACGTTGCAATTGCACGGAAATAAGAGACTATGATCTTCCAGCCAGGCAAACTTTGCTCTACATTATTTCACCCACCCACCCACCCACCCACACACACACACACACACACACACACACAGTACATCTCCTTCCTTTTTGACATACTGGGACTTCCATGCTGCTCATTGAGTACTGACAGCAAGCAACACTGTAAACCTGATACCCTTTCAAGTTGTCACACACACACACACACACACACACTGTACATGTGCACTGCGGCCATTATTGAAATGAGGGGTCGCACTTCATCCTGTCAGTGACAGCAGTGTGTCCCCTCAGTCTGTCAGTCACTCCACACACTGTGCATAAAGGTAAAAGGTCAGCATTTACATTGCTACTTGACTGTGTGTGCGTGTGTGTGTGTGTGTGCATGCATGTGTGTGTGCAGTCCACAAATAGCAACACAGTGTTGCCTGCTTCCTCTGTCTTCCCCCTGCAGCGAGGAAAAATCCACCATGACCCCCCGGCTTTCATGGCGACCTGTCTAGCCATGACCCTGAAATGAAACAATGAGCTTGGTGAAAAACAGTTGCAGTTTGGAAATGTGAGCAGATTTGTCCTCTGGTCAGTAATCTTCTCAGTTCAAGACAAAACATATTCACGAGACACTTTGTCACAGAGTGGGACGAACTTTACAGAGCACCAAAGGAGATAAACAGAGACAAAAACTAAAGACACAGCCAGCACATGAAGGATGTTTAGATTGTGTATGCACGACGTCAGATGAGTGTGTCCATGTCTTTCTAACCTCTGCCCAATAAAAGACCTGTGAACTGTTTTCACATTCCTTTACTCATTTTGTGAAAAATACTTTGTTGCAATGTTAAGTTACTGCAATGTTGTGGATAAAATGTTGAGCTAGCGAACCATTTGAACACCACAAGCTCCTCTTGAAAGTCTAATAACAACAATGCTTTTAGACATTCAAAGTATTTCCATGCTATCTTCGTGTCATCTCAGCACAGTGACCGTAATTTGTTTCCAACATCAGCCATATCGTTTGCAATATAAATTTCTTTCAGGTGCAGACATGGAACAAACGTGATAAGAATCAGCTTGCTGTGATGTGTGTGATACTGTAGCTAGTTATCACACTAAGTAACAACAGTGGTTGTGGTTGCAACTCGAGTCATTCTCTGTTTGCATATTCATTCTTTACATTCTGAAATTCTCAGAGACACATGAGATCTGCTTTCGAGCTCTGTTGTTTGTGGTTCAGGTCACAATGACAAAAGCATATTCTTGGTATTACATGTATCTTAAACTCTTTTCATATTGTTTCTGAACCCTAATGTGTTTGACATTTGAAAGACATTACATTACATTTAGCAGACGCTTTTATCCAAAGCCACTTCTAAATCAGGAGCAACTGGCTCAAGGACACTTCGGCACATGGACGGGAGGAGCCGGGGATTGAACTGCTGATGGACAACCTGCCCTACCTCCGGTGCCACAGCCGCTACATATCATTTTCATATGTGACGGGTGGAGTTGACCCCGTCTGCACAATTCAAACAGCAGAGTGGTCAGTGAGTGTAGTAAAGTGATTTTGAAAGTGAGTCCCGTCCTGGGATTGTCCAAACTTTCTGGTACTCCTTTGTTTTGCTGTTTGCCAATCCCCCCCCTTCAATCCAAACAATAATCCAAGCAGATTACAACAAACGCTAGTGTTTTTTTATTTTTGCAAAACCATTTGCTCCAGGTCTGACTCATAACGTTAAATAAATCCTGGCTGGAATTACTGATGATGTAATGCACTTTCTGCATTTTACATTTCACAGGGAAAGAAACAGACAAAATGTACGTTTTGACAACTAATATCCATTTAATAATTCTTTTAATATTATAATCCAATAAAGATTGCTCTTTTCTTTCTGCTAATAGTCAACATTGTATTTATGGTGACATCATCAGGTTTTAAAGATCACATACAGTCTTTTAATACACAGACTAACTCAACTAAATCTACATTTTGAATGTTTTCTGCTGATGTAAAAGGTTTGTTTATTTCAAAGTTCTTTAGTAAAATAGACCTTTATTTCATATTATGATCACTTGAGAAAACAGCACTTTATTTCCCTTACATAAAAGAGGAACATTCTCATTAATCATTAGTCCTTATCATGACTCCAAACTTTCCCTTTAAGAGCACCCATGGGCGCTCAGGTCCCCTTGCTCCTAATAAGGAGGTGGTAAACCCTGCCTTCAAGACGAGAGGAACTGGGGGCCTGGCGCAAATTTGAGGACCAGAGTAAAGTCAGCTGCATGAGAAGTTAAATTTCCGGTAAGAGACTTTCAATGTAAAAACCACATTATCAATGTCTGTCAATACATAGCTATAAAGTGATGAAAACAAGTGATTTGAGAAACAGACACTGATCTATGAACGTTTTCCTTTTGGTTTCATTTTCATCCATAATATTTTCATTGCATCAATCCAGAGACAATTTAGAGAGGCTGCTAAATCATCCAAAGTCAGCCTCAGTGTTACATACTATCTGTAGAGTTCTTTTGAATGTAACTTATATTTTCAATGAATTCAGCTGTTTGCCTTTAGGTTACTTTAGGTTAAACCACTCAAAATGATCATTCTGGTATAATTACTATACTTAGTTCATTGAGTTTAGTCTTAATATCATACACTTTAAATAGTTTGCTACAGACATTGTGATGTACGTTCCAATCGGTTCTTTTATTTTGAAAAGCAAAACATGCCCAGTTTCCGGTATGATCGTGCTTTTTTCTGATAGGCTTGATGGTTAAAACTCCAGGAGGGAGGCCCTGTTTCTATGTGGAAAAGCTGCGCACCGATCAAGAGGCAACCAGAGAGGAGAAGCGCGGGGGTCGAGAACAACCTGATCCAGCGGAGCCGCTGAACGGAGAAACACCGGGAGAGTGACCGGAGACAGGCGGAGACAGAGTGAGACACATGCACAGAGGAGCTATCGACAAGAGAGACGCTTAGATAAGACACACATGCTTTTTGCAGTCAGGTGAATCGCGCTGGGAAGAGAATAATCTCACTTGCAGCGGAGCGTCCAAAGAATTACGCACGAACGCGCCATTCCAAGGTGAACCAACTTTTACGCACGGACCTTTGGAAATGCGTGGTTTCACTTATGAGGAGAACGCTGCATTCTTGATACATATAACTGCGATTCTGGAACGGGAGTTCACAATCTGATCATTTTGACTGGAGTTTTGGCCGTAAAGTGGAAGCATCGAGCACTTAATGTTGATGAATCTTTTTTTAATAACACATTTAGAGACATTCTTGTAGCCTGGGCTTATTTTGACTCTCTCTGACACTGCAGACATAATAGGAATTGTGTGTCTGTAGCCTTCGTGTATCATAACACCCTGCATTACGCACCTTCCCCACAGTATCCTTGACGTATCTTGTGAGTTTTCAAAACAGCGGTATGGACAGAGTCATACGTCTATCCTGCGTGTGAGTCACTGTGAGCAAACATTTGGACAAGCGGCGCTTGTAAGCGGTGACACATTTGGAGATACTTAACAGTGCGTGCTTTGCACAAGCGGCCAGCACACGACACCGGGACGCTGCTCGGTGCAGCCGGGGGATTGGACGCCGAGGTGCTCAATGCCCAGCCGGTCGCTTGCGGCTCTTAAGGCTGGGCGGCAACATGAGGTCGTGGGTCCTGCTGCTGCTGCTGGCTGCGCTCTCAGCGGCCCGTCTGCGGCTTGGCAGCGCTGAGGTAAGACCTGTGGTAAACATATGACCTCTAGTCGGTGAAGGTAAACCGACAGAAACAGACATGGATTAAAAATGCATAGTTGTGCTAAATGACACACTTTTAGTTTTATCATAGCAGCGTTAATGATATAGTGGTTAATAAAAATGTGATCATTATAAGGCCAGCCTTAATAGATCAGCATAGGAAAAACATGTCTAAGTCTCTTACGACCATGTGCGATGGTAGATTTGGTCAATTTCGTTTTGGAGCCTCAAATAAATGTCTTGGTCAACTCTGTCATAATCAGGGTTGAGTCTCCACTACAAGTTGGAAGGAAGATTTCAGTGTGTGTGAACCAGACTGAGAAAGAGACAGTGAAGAGGTCATTATTTTTGGACCATGAAGTTACCAATGCTCTTGATCCCTCCCTGTTTTATATTCTCTGCCTGGACCTCCTCGCTGATCTTTTACTAGTAAGGAGCTCTGAGAAAGCACAAACATTGATTTCCAAAAAACTAATACACTAATAAACGTTGTAAGTTCAAGTATCACACAGACAGTGAGAGTCATGCGATGGCATGATATCTCTACTGAGAACATTCCTCACTCTTAATAAAAATTTGACATAGATTATCCCCTGGGGTCGTTCAACAAACTGTGGGGTGGATGTTTTGTGTAACAGTTTAACTGCAGGGCAAAACAATGCACTGTGTGTGTGTGTATGTGACAGCCAGCATATCAGGCTATCTTGTTTTTCCTTTGCGGTTCCTTTTCATATTTTATGACAGTGATTCTCCTGAAGTGTTACACTTATAAGAGTCACACTGTTGGGGAGAGAGAGAGAGAGAGAGAGAGAGAGAGAGAGAGAGAGAGAGAGAGAGAGAGAGAGAGAGAGAGAGAGAGAGAGGTAGGGTCTTGGCTGGTGGCCCAGCAGCAGGAGTTAACCTGCCTACAGTATATGAACCTTGAGCCAAAATCCATCCGTGAGCCCAGCTGCTGTTTTCACTGTCACACCAGAACCCAACACCCTGCTAAAGTCTTTTTGTTACTCCACCACTGAAATTATTTTCTCTCAGGGTTGTTACCATATTACTTTAGCTGGCTGCCAGCAAACAGAGACGTTAAGGTGACCAAATACATCAAATACAATACAGCAAATCGTCCAACTGTTATGTGTATGAGTGGATGCGCAATTTCTTTGGTTTTGTTCTGTGCCAAATGATGCATATCCATTTGAGCACCTCATCTTGACATACACAGTCTATGTTACCTAAAGTATTATCTTTCAAAAACTAAAAGATGTAACTGTTGACATGAGGTGGTGAAGCGTCTCTCAAGTCCTGCCATCCCATCTCCAACACTTGGCGGTCATATGGATGAGCTGTCAGACAACCTCTGTATAACCTAGCATTGATTGGTTGTTTGAAAATTACCAGGCTGTCTTCACATCTGTCTTCACTTGAGGTTGTCTTCCACAAACTCCCCACATGAGCGTTTTCTGTTGTGCCACCTCTGTGGTTAAGGTCTGGTCAAACAAGCACTACAGACAGATAAATAAGAAACCAACCAAGAAATCTATTCTCCGCTCTTTTGTTCCTTTAAGGTGACGCCGATGTGGACTGATGGGATTTTTGGACAGGTCTCTTTAGCTTTGTTGTACTTGTGCTTTTCACCATTTTAAAGCATCTGTTCTTTAAAGACATCACATCCTGAAACTGTTGAAACCAGTGATTGGAGAACTCTTTTACATTCAGATATGTACAATTATGGAATTACGGAAACTATCAGCATGCTCGACTTCATGTGCATGATGAGTTAAGCTGCAGCTTAGTGTAGCAATGGCATCTTTTGGACATCTGACATTTTTTTTATATTTAAACAAACACTGACCCGTGTGACTTCAAAGCGGGACAGCATCAAGTTGATGTCCGAGCCCAACGGAGGCTCTGTGGCACTCTAATCCTCTTCTTGACACAATGCATAGCCCAGTGATGGAAAAAATGGAGACATCTCTGACGTTGTAGTTTTGCCACATCTGTCTGTGGAAAAGACTTCAGTTTGGACAGTCACACACGCACTCTCACACAGATTATACAGCAAAGTCACTACAGGTTCACTAAGGTTGACGTAATATATCTAGAAAACGTTATCATAATTGACGAGGGAAAGATAATTTTCTATTTACTGTGCACCTGTTGTGTCTATGAGCACTGCTTACACAATATGTTTACACACACACACACACACACACACACACACACACACACACACACACACACACACACACACACACACACACACACACACACACACAAACAGGGTTGTTACAGTGCATTTTTAAATCCATTTAAACAGACACACACACAGCTGATTGGTGGCTTTTGAACAGGTTGTTGTCTGACTATTGTCTCTGCCGGCGAGCTCAGATGATTTCCTGCTGCCCGGCTTGATCCATTTTACATAAGAACAACAACTAATCTGCCAGGGATTTCATGGACGTTGTGTGCCATGTAGTAGTGTGTGTATCTGTGTGTGCACACACATCTGGGTGTGTGTAGTTGCGTATGTGTTAGTCGACATATGTGAATGTGTTTGTGCCCGGGTGGGGGTGGGGGTGGTAGTGTTGTGCCTCTGTGAGTGCATGTGTGTCAGAAAAGCGCAGTGGCACATAAGAGTATTTGTTTGTAAGCCTTGTTTTGTGCAGCATTAGAGGAAAATTCGAGACCGAGAGTTCAGTGCACAGTTTGAAATAGTAGTAATAATAATAAATGATAAAAGTAATATGGATTTGTTGCACTGTTGGATACCTTTTTTAAAGGATAGAAAATAACAAACTTACGAACTAAAAAGGTTACACATGTGAAAAAGTTTGTTAGAATCAGAGCTGTGAAACTGGAGAAAAAATCAAATGTGTGTCAAATTTGTTAGACATTGCAATGGTGACATGAAATGACTCACACCATTAATACTGCCCATTTGCACAATCATTGTACTGCTGTTATTTGCACTATGGTCACTGTAGAATATCTACTTCAACATCTCCTTACCATTGTATATTGTATATAGCACTGTGTTTAGTTTTTTTACATATTTTATTCTATTTATCTATTTTGCACTGCTGGGACATGAGGAAACTGCAATTTCGATATCTATGTATGTACTGCTCATACTGTGATATTGCCAATAAAGCTCTCTTATCTTACCTTATCTCTATCTCTTAGATAAAACATGTAGGCACTGCTTGTGTGTATTAGTGTAAATGACTGCTGGAATAAAAATAACTTGCGATTTATTTCCACATTTCTGTAACAACATATAGCAATGCTACAATTCTTCTGGAAGAAAGCACAGAAAACCTTTTAACCAACTTTAATTAATGAGTAATTAACTCAAACACCTCTGTGAATGTGTCTGTGGTTGCTTCGCAGTAAGCGTCCCGATCAGACTCCCAGCAGCAGGATGGTTTTCACTGCAGGTACACAGCTAACAGTATCAGGTAACCTGGAACGCTAACTATTCACTCAAAATGGCTGGTTTTAACGTAACTTTTTTTGTTGCACCTTTTTGATATTAAATCAGTTTGAAAGATTGTACGGGCAGGCTGGACTTTAATACAGTGAAAATATAGCCTGAGCTACTTACATTTAACTTTTACTGTTGTTGTTGTTGTTGCGCAACTGTTTGTGTTATGTAGGGCTACAACTAAAGATCATTTAGTTACTCATTAGTTAATCAGCTGATTATTTTCTTGATCAATCAGTTAATTGGTTTGGCCTATAAAATGTCAGTTATAGTTAAACATGCTCATCATGATTCCAAAAACCAAGGTAATGCCATCAAATTGCTTAGTTTGTCTGACCAGCAGTCCAAAGATATTAACTTGATATAACATAAAGAAAATGATTATACTATTATCAAAGTAACGCCAATTGACCAATTGTGTAAGCTGTAGTGTTGTGGAGCTGCGTCTGTGCTTATTGTCCTTATGTACCTGTAGAACTCCCATAGGGTTTAAGAGCCTTTTGGTGGTCTTATGACACGCTGTGCCGCAGACTGCTCCTCTTCCTCCTCCTTGATTATCTCCACCTCGTCTCCTCTTTTCTTTCCTCCTCCACCCTCCTCTCTACCCCTCTATTCTGTCGTCTTTCCATCCATCATCTGTACCCTCATCTCTGCAGCCGGCGGGGAAGCTATCTGTTCTGCTGGTGTGTTTGTGTGTGAGTGTGTGTGTGTGTGTGAAAGAGAGAGAGAGAGAGAGACAGAGGGAGAGAGAGAACCCACTGTTCTCTCAATGTCTATCAAGTTTATGCAACGGTATGTTGGCCATCTGCCATCTCTCAGAGAAAAGAAGGCGTGTTGTGACAGCGCGGTGTGATTGTGAGTCACTCGTCACACACACTTGGATTTAGTGTTTTTGTGTGTGTTTACTTTTTCCAGTCTATGTGTCTTTTTGATTTCATGTTTGTGTATGTATGACTGTGTGTGTGTGTGCGTGTGTGCAGTCAGCTGGCCCCATAATTACATTCCATTATACTTAACCTTTCTCCTCAAACATTCCATACAATCTCTTTGCCTTCCAGGATTCCTCCAAGGCTCCATGCAGTGTGTTTTTACATGAGTGTGTGTGTGTGTGTGTGTGTGTGTGTGTGTGACCGGCTTGTAGATCATAACATCCTACCACACAGTCTTTTGGACCCAGCAGCTTAGCTACACATGCTCACGCAGTGTAAGATATGAAAAACTTTCCATAACTACAGAGAGAAAACAATATGAGAGGCCTGTTTGTGTGTGTGTGTGTGTGTGTGTGTGTGTTAGACAGCAAGCAAGGAACTTAGTGTCAGATCCATTCTGGGTAATTTAGCTCCTCTTCTCAAACCACTATTATTAGCTTGTTGTCCAATTCTTGGCCTGGATTTTTTAACCAGCGCTTCGTTGTTTGTCCATGCAAGTAACTATTTCCTGTCTGTATGTTCCTCTCTCTAATTTCTATGTGTGTGTTTGTGCACTTATGCGTATGTGTGATTAACCCTGTCACTGTAATGATAGCTTGTTACAGAGTGAAAAGTGCCTCTGAGTGTGTGTGTGTGTGTGTGTGTGGCTCCCTGGGCAAATTGGGTGGACAGTTAAGTGGTTAAGCATCTGTATGTGAACTGGAAAAGAGGGGGCGAGTGTGTGTGTGTGCGTGTGTGTGTGTTTGCTTAACTAGGTCAGCCAATGGCTCGTGAAAGTCATCCAGGTGTCCTGAGCCACCGCCGCCCACAAAGCAGACAGACGGAGAGAGAACAAGAGGGAGAGGGAGAAGGCTAAAGAGGGACATAGCATGATGATAAAAGACATTTTTCAAATCATGTTAGATCTGAGGGTGGACCTCCAGCTGGAAAACATCCAAAATATGAAAACAAATGAAATGATACCTTCAGAAATATCTCCCTCCCCCCATTTTAATCCTTTGAAGACCACGTCTGTTTGATAGTATACAATTGTTGGGCTTGTGTAGATGCATGACTAACAAAATACTAATATTTTTGATATATCTTAAATCTTCTCTGACAGTATATGAGACTGTATTGGTATCGAGATATACTGTGGTATAGTACATTTTCTGTTATTCCAATTGGGAAAGTGTTAAGAGAGCAATCAGTGTACAAGAGCAAGAGTTTACTGCTACAGCTCACTGATTTTCATTATTGCGTTAGTCTAATACAACCAGATATATTACATGAAAAGCTACCTTGGTATAAACGGTATGGATAAATGTCTGACAATTGACATCTAATGTGATCTAAACATCCAAGCCTTTGTTAACCTTTGTCAAATGAATACATGAAACAAACATAAATACCATATTTCCATCACATTTGGCTGACGCCCTTTTAATTATGTCATCTCGTCCTCCCTCTTCTTCTGCAGTGGTTTTACTGGAGAATTAGTGCCACCAGCTGTTTATCTCACTGCGCTCCTAAAGTTTGCATAAAGGTATGGATGGAAATGCACAATCATTAGCATTTTATTTTGTCGGTTTTCTGCTGGAAATTCAGTTCAAACCTGTGCCAAATTTGGATGGAAACTTGACCTATAACACCACGTGACAATAGCCTGTCCTGTAAATCTTTTACTAAGATGTTTTCTATTTAGAATTGTGAGCAGCTCGTTAATGGGCTTTGATGCAGGATTAAATGTTGGTGTTGCAGACCATCCTTATTGCCTTCATGTCATCATTGTGCATAATTAACTAAGTCGTATTTGTATTGTATGTCCAGTATAGTCACTCTTCATATCTTGATTATACCCCTCAAAAAATAACGTTAGTCAGGTTAACCTGCAGCGGATAAACAATAACTACACTTTGTCTTATCAGAGCAGGGGTGAGTGCCTGCAGTAGAAACCTGGTTTCAATGTCAGAAAAAAAGTAGGTTGGGTAAAACTTGGTAGTGTTGCTGGTATAGATTTTGTGTTTAATATGGTTGATGAAAAATAAAAAGTTGCATGTTCAATCAAGCAGGTACCAGAAGCCCCATACTGTTGATGCTCCTGCTAACTTTAATGCACAATCACGTCACTAATGGAGTGCAACTTTTCCAGTTGGCATGTCACAATTTAATGTTTTTCTATTAAAATGAATGTGAGCATCTACAGTGTGGGTACATTTGCATTCATAAATAAGGTTCAGGAATGGAAGAGCTCTGACAAATATCACCAAATGATCTTACTAGCTGCAAGATTTATCCCGATCTCTGGGGAGTGATCCCTGCCTACATCATTAGAGGAGCTAGATGTTTACTCATAAGATACTGTAAACATGTTATCTCCATGTTAATGATGGCAGTTTACTTTTCCCTCCTGGCATCTCAGAGGGTTATCCAAAATAAAATCTTCTCACATTTTTTACACTCCTTCATTTGTTTTGGCATCTTCCTGGCATGTGACTATATCAAACGATGTTCCAACTGCTCTGAGATAAACTTTCAGCCAACCAAAGCAAAATGTGACACAGAGCACTGAGTAATCAGCCTTTGATCTCGATAAAAGAAACCACGATTTATTCATTTAAAAACAACTGCACTGAATCCATAAGGAGGCATTCATTAAAAAATTTCCTGTGTTACACCGGGGGCAACAGCGGTGTTTGTGAGTAAACAGACAGGGAGAGAGTCATCATGTCCTCTGCAGAAGGAAGTGAAACTGGAGCAAGTGTTGACTAGAGATGAAGGAATGAGATATTAAACATCAATCCTCTTTCTCTGTATCTCTCTCACTCTCTCTTGCACATTCTCTTTATTTTTCAGAATGATAAAAACTAAACGAACTTTAAAAAACTAAATCTTGCAACAATTTATAAAATGATCTATCTACTTATGTAGCTATTAGGATATATTTGTATTTTTTCTTCAGTGTAATACTACAAACTTTTTGGCATTGTTATGATTATTGTTTATATTTTAGAATAACATCAGTTTTCATGGTAAAGGTAAAATGCATTACAACTGTTAGATCATTAGAATGCATTACAATTGTTTTTCTTTCTCCACAGAGTGAGCCACTCCCTCCATCGCTGGTCGACCTGGTGAGGAACTCTCCCATCTCTTCTGTGGACGACCTGAAGCTGCTGCTGCAGCAGGAAACTAATGCAATAGGTACTAATGACCACCACACACTCTTACACACAGTAATAACACAGACATGGAGGAGGTAAGCGTGTGGGTGTGTCTACAGAAGCCTGATGAGATAGGAATGCACTAAGACAGAGCATCAGCGCACATGCCAAGCACCATGTTAAGGCAATATTTACCCGAGACA
>JAVQJL010060443.1:0-12968 GCA_036024295.1 Nannoperca obscura | reverse complement strand
GTTGGGTCTTTGTGTGTGTGGAAGTTGGTCTCGACCGGCTCCATGTGATTGAGTGCCCTGAGATAACTTTGTTATGATATGGCGCTATATAAATAAAATTGAATTGAATTGAATTATTTGTGTGTTTGGAGGATAAAGAGTTCATGTCTGAAATGACACTTGCATGATTTGTGAACAGGCATGTGAAGCCACAAACAGACCATGCTCTTATCTTACAGTGTGAGACTAAACCCCTAATCTGCAGACTTCTTCCATTTATCTCATTTTTGGGTCGAGATGTCCATGAGGACAGTAGTTGAGTTTCATCAGGACCAATTTTATTTTTTACCTGCACCATTCTTTTGTTAAAGTAGACTGTTTATTGTACCAACTAGATGGTTAAAAAAAGAAAATGGTTGTTACCTGTAATAGTAAGCTGTAGTGTAATGAGAACCAGCAAACTGGCTGATATCGTCGGTGTGTACTGTATGGTCTTGAGTTACCTGAGGTTGAGGTAGGTGAGGGCCTGGAGGTTTCCCAGGCTGGAGGACAGTGAACGCATCCCATTGTGGTAAAGGCTCAGCGTCTCCAGAGAGATGAACTGACAGAGCTCCTCCGGCAGCTCACACAGACGGTTCTTAGACAGATCTGATAACACACAAAATGACCAGACATTAGACTGATCCATCAAAGCATCTCCACTGTTCATTCTGCCACTACACAAAGAAAAGTAAGACATTCACTAGTGGAAACTAATGACAAAAAAATGTGATTCTGCGTTTCAAGCTAAAACTTACCGTAATTTCCGGACTATAAGCCGCTACTTTTTTCACGCCGTCATGCTGCCAATACATTTAGGCTCATCACACCAGACCAATTAAATTACCGAACAGGTCACAGTGGACCAATGAAAACCATTCGAATCACCGTAAATCAAACGCACTCACACAAACATCTTCAGATCAGTCATTTTCAGTGTCAATTCAGAGGGTGCGGCTTATACAAAAGTCCAAAAGCATGGATGGCAAAAGCACCTGAAAATGATTATTACAATTCTTATGGGCCTGATCTAATATGTCTTGTAATTTTGCAATATTGCAATTTGTGGAAATGGAAGTGGAAAGAACGGTTTCTTCTTCAGGTAGGGTGAAGCGTGTGGTCACTTTTACAAACTGACATCTGTGAATCAGTTCAGTTGTTTTTAGGTCTATGTGAGACCCTGTTATAAAGAGAAAATCCAGTGGTCTAAAACAAAGGGTACAGGAACTGAGACTTCCCCACTTTGAACCGAGCTGTAAACTTTTGGTAAAGGTCATTCAAAGACTGAAGTTAAAGGGGTACTCAAAGGGTTAGGATTGGCATTCAGAAGAGACAGATTCAAAACATAAAAGGATTAAAATCCGAGCAGCAGTGGCCGAGAGATCCTGACACGAATCCTACAATTCCCCTGATGCCACTCGAATGCATCTTTTGTTCCAATTCTCTTGCCCTCAGCTTGTAATGCAGGCTTTCCGTTTTAATTTAATGTTGTAAAAACAGAGCTCGTTGCCCAGATGACATCAATCACATTCATACTTTGGTTTCATATTGTATAGACTTGTGCCATGTGACACAAAACCACCAGCCTAAAATGAACAAACAGCTTCGAGTAGGGAACCCACACTGCTGTGACAAAATCTTGGCACGGCCAACACTCGTCCACTTCTGAATAAACTGGGTGAGCCTTTCCAAAAATAGCTGCTACTGGCTGCTTCCCGCTTTGTTTCCAGAGTTACTGTATATAGGCCACTTTCATCCACCTCCAAGAACACAGGAATTCCAGTCAGTTGTAATTTCAATTCAGAATTAAGATGAACAACATTTTCACTTCTTAACCTAACTTATGGCCCCTCATTGGGAGAATTCTTTCAGCTTTGCTCTTCTTTTGTCTTGCTGCCACTCCAGTTGGGCTTAAACCAGATAGTCTAACGCAGGAAGGTTTCTTCTTCAGGTAGGGTGAAGCATGTTTATTCATGTTTATTCGTTTTTACAAACTGACATCTGTGAATCAGTTCAGTCAGGTGCAGGGTGTCCTGCTTTTTTAAAAAAAGGTCTACGTGAGTCCCTGTTAAGAAGAGAGCTTTGGGGCAAACACACAGCAGGTACAGGAACTGAACCAACACTGAATTTGAACCAAGCTGTAAACCATTGGTCATTCACACAGGATTCATACTAGTATTAGCAGTTATAATTGTGAAATAATTTCTATGAATGATAAAATGGTTCCAGTTTTAGCAGAGATATTAGGTCATGGGAGGGGGGAAACCTTTTTTCTTGGTGAATGCAATGCACTTCCAAATAGAGCTGGAACAGACAATCATTTAACAGAAAATGAACTATTTTGATTTTTTTTAATTTTATAAGTATTTTAGTATATAAATAAGATTCAGCTGGAATATAAAGATTGTCTCTATGTCCCGTGTCCTTATTCTCTTTCCTCTTGCCTTCAAAAATCTCCTACCTTGCAAGCATTGCCTCTTCTACCCAAACCTCCACCTTTCCCAATGACAGTATTACTGGGCATGCTCAGTATTGACCCTGTGAATATATCCTCTTCCTTACAAAAATATCTGTATCACTTGAACTCTACGTCAGGCTGTGTGTGGGATAGAAGAAATGTGGCACAATAAAGCATGAAAAGATTGTCTATAGAGCTGCAATCATTCCAAAAAGCTCCATTAGCACTCGCTTTCACTGGCAGCAGGATGAGACAGAAGTCTGTCAATGGCAGACAGCCCATTGGCTGTTTATTGATTGCTGTTGGAAGCAGCAGGGCTGGAGGAGGCAGTTCCTCTCTTTGTTAGGGCTTCTATAGGGGCTTTAATTTGGGAGGATTTAACTGAAAAAAATGCAGAAAGAAAGAAAAAAGAATCTATGACTTTTACAGCTACTATACAGTTGCATGGGTTATTAACAATGGGACATGGTCCACTGAGTATCATTGACTGATGTGACAGACACTGAGCAGCTTCATTGTTTAAATATTTATTGAGTTTTAGCTTCCCATTACATTTTTAAGTGTTCTGGCTTTCTCTTCATGGTCTCTCTTTATATTTCTACAGAACTCAGAAGGCTTCGTTTAAGAATTCCCTTGGGGCTCGCTGAATTTGTCTGCATCAACCTTAGACAAAACAATTGATCCAATAAATCTCGCTATTTTGATAATCGATTTATTGTGATAGCCACAAAAATGCTGAACATTGATTAGTTCCAGCATTTCTTTTGTGATAATTTGCTGCTTTTCTTTTTCCTATGCAATAGTCAAATTAATGTTTTAGGGTTTTAGAACAGCAATTTGAAGATTTTTAGGGAGGTTGTGATGCACATTTCTCACTATATGTTGTATTTTAATACCAAATGATAAATCAAAAAATAAGCAACAGATTGATAGACATTGGAAATAATTGTTAGTTGAGGCCCTAATCAAGCTACAGAAAAACTACTGATTAACAACAAATGTACAAAGAAATATGAAAACCAACCTGTTTCTGATTAGTTAATAACTCTAATTGCATAGAATAAAGAACGGACGGCAGTAAATAAAAGGAAATGAGGTCTAACTGTATTTCGTAAAGCAGAAAGGAGACATACTTTACTACTGAGCCATGTTAATGTAAGAGCGAACAAAGAAAGCAGACCAAGGCATTCATTATGAGGACCATTTCACATGGCCTTAATAAACACAGCCACGTGGTTCAATGTGTGTTGAGAGTGTGTGTTTTCTGTATATACAGTAAATGTGAGAGTGGCTGTACTGTAGCTCTAAAGCCTGATCTCTCCCCTTCTTCAATGTCCCATAGCTGGAGGGGAGCTGTCTGAACAAAAGGTGGGGGTGGAAATAGTAGTGAGTGAGTGTGTGTGTGTGTGTGTGTGTGTGTGTGTGTGTGTGTGTGTGTGTGTGTGTGTGTGTGTGTATATACACGCTCTGGGGGATGGAGAGGTTGTCTCGTCTCTGTTGCAAAAGTAACCAGATATCGGAGAGCTCTAGTTTGGTTTAAAAAGGAAGTGATGGTTTGGAACTTTTTTTTTCTAGGGCAAAATAAAATGATTTGCTGCACAACACATGCGCACACACATTTGTAATACTACACTTGTGAGCACCTTATGAGGACTACATTCATTCCATAAACTTGACCCGTAGCCTAAAGAAATTCCAGCTCTTATCTTAACCTTAAACCCATGCATTAATAAAGAGATTGCCCATATTTGGTCTTTTTAAGTAAGAATACACACAGCTAACAGCTGAAAAGTCCAAGGCAACCTTCCCCTGCTCTCTTTCTTCCCAGGAGGCATTTCTGCCCAAATGTCTTGGAAGCTGTTGAAACAATGCCAGACTGACTCACTGTGGGCATCATGGGAAAAGCATGTGCTGTGGAATGGGCCGCCTCTCACTGGCCTGCCATGGTTCAGACAGCAGGACGCTGGCTTTAAACAGACATGCTGTATGGTCCAGAGCCAACTCTGTCGGCTCAACAGAGCTGCATGAAGAGGAGGAGGAGGAGGAGGAGGGCCAACATGTCATGATGACAACAACTGAGATCCTTCCGGTTAAAGAGCTGACTCACGCTGCTCCTTGCATTTTGCTTCCAATTTGTCTGGATCCAGTTGAGACAGTTCACAGCTGGCATTACAGTTGGTGTGAAATGTGCCTTGACTGACCAGTTCCATTTGTTTCCTCCCGTACTCCTCGACTTGGATTTGCTGCTCAGTGCAAACAGTTTTACAGCCAAATAGCTAGAAGAGACAATGTGGCTATCATGACCTCACCTCAGCCTGGTTGGATTTGACAAAGTATCTAAAAAAGTACTTGGCGAGAAAGTTCATTCCAATCCTCAGAAATAGGTTATGAACTCAAGGTCCACTTACTAGCTTCTTATGGAGCTTTCAACCAATTACGGTGATCAATAAGACTTCCATAACTTACAGTAATAACTTAAAAGCGACATATTTCTATGAAAAATGCTCTTGAAAAACCTTCCACATCAGATGGAAACGTTGGTGGAGAGCAAGTGATTTCTCACTACTGATTGGTTAGGGCAAAGAACGAGCTTTCGCACGGTGAATACCCCGGTATTATGACAAAGGAAACAAACATTGTAAAGACAATGAAATTAAGGACAATCTGTGGAGCAGCACCACCAGATGAAGGTAGTGAGTAGATTAGTTGACTTTTGGATGTAGTAGAGTAAATATTCCCTGGTGAGTATTTCACATGATTTGTGACGTCCCCGATGTGTAAAGGCCTAACAGGTAAAACATGAGACTAATATAACATATGGGAGGGGAGGGTGAGCTGCACTGATACTGACTGTGCAGGAGAGAGAATACTATGAGGTGTAATGAAGAAAAGACATCAGTAATAATGTTGAGTGTTTAAATGTGTATAAAAACAACAAACATCAATCAATGGACAAATTAAGACCAGTTCAAGGTCTCTGCTGACCTAGATTGACCCCTGTGGAGGTACTATGGTGACCATGCAGATTTTGTGACAGGCTTAAGAACAGGGTCAACTATCATTAGCATGGAGAAAAGAGCTCGGTTGAAAAAAGAAAACCTCCAAAGTAGATGCATGCAAACAAGAACACGTGTCTGTGCTTAGGATGGGAACAACTTCCTCTTTCTAGAGTACCTCTCGATGACTGCTTTGACCTCACTTGTCATTGTCCTGTGTCATGCTTTTATGTTTTTGGGTCTGCTCTCTTAGGTGCCAGATTAAAGCCACAATGTACTCTGTCAGTTATAAATCAACCAACCTAGGCCAGTTTCAGCGAGCATTGGTTGAATCTACACATGGACAGCTAATAGAAAACACCTGCTATGAAATCACTGATTGCAGTGTTGCCAGAAGTGCATGCTGAAAATGTTTCAACCCATACAACAGTCCAGCAGCAGTCTCCAGCAGTCTGCTGATGTACGTATATGTTGTTGGACAAAGTTCAAAGGTGCTATTGTCATTATTGTAAAACTGACTGTGTTATGATACTCTGACAGCCATCAACCAATAATAACTAAGTAATCTCCATCTGCTGATGAAGATCCTGTGATATGGACTAAAAGTCTAGAAAAAGCAAGTGAATGGACCTCGAGTTGGGATAGTATTGTCAAAATTGAATTTAGAAATGTGTTATGTAGGTAAACATCACAACTCTTATAAAAAGGGCAGTTAATGCATTTTAACATTAACGTTTCCAAACGTTTAAACAAAGGGAGGGTGTAACTATGAGAGCTGCTCATACAGCCTGGAACAGGTTGGCAAGATTTGAAAGGATCAGCAGAACAAGGAGGATTGGCCTGTGTCTAATTACAGGTCAGGATGTAGTGGAGGAGGAGCCACTTCAGACTCTTACATCACTGCTGACCCAATGACCCCTAGAACTTATGACACACTTGTAAGCAGGACTTTTGTAAAGTTCCATGAAGAACCCCCCGCCTCCCCCCAAAAAAACACAGGTTGGCAACTTCATTGTTAAAAAACAAAGGAAACAACAGTCTCATGTTCTACAACACGTTGCATAATCTGGGGGCCTCACTCAGGCACTTTTCAACACACTGACATAGTCAGCCAGGTCTTTCCTCTGCTGTTCCAAAGTCGCTTCATTTTACAACTGATGCTATACTGCCACAGTACAGTTTCACAAGAATTAAATGGTTTGTGGATTCTTTGTACACTAGTCTTCCAGTGAGACATCGTGTAGTTCAGCACTTAATATCCATTCTAAGAAGCAGGTGTTAAAAAGGTGTTCAAGTCTTCAATGTAAGTTAACAGAACTCTCTATGTCTATAGCATATGCACGAACTGCAGTGTACTGTCAACGTCAATTAACACACTAATCTGTTTGCAAATCTTATTACCTTTTCAAGTCCCAAGACTGCTCCTGTAAACTGTCAGTACCATAAGAAGCTACAGCCTTCCTCACCTCTTGTCATGCTGCAGCCTGACCGTTACGTGTTTCTGAAGGCCAATACAGACACCAAATACTTGTTGCTGTGGTGAAAACCAGGTGTGGGTTGACACATCAACAGCTCACCAGCATAATGTGGACAACAAAGTCGCGTAGGAGCCTCGACTTGCATCACTGACACATTTTGGTGCTAGTTGAGACAAGCAAATAGTCAAGCTCCGTGCTCAGAAATCTGTGAATCAGAAACAAGCATCTAACATCTGAATTTGGTGCTCTGTCCTGCTTCCACCAACGTTGTCCATAAGGAGATCCCGGTCAAATCCGAGTCATATTTACCAAAATGACACAGCAGCAGAGCACACTCAAGCTACAACCTGAAAATATCATAACTTAATTCATCCCGAAATAAATGTTTGCACCCTAGATGCTCAGTGTAAGTGGGTTTCTGAATGCCTCACCTGCACCTCACCACAGAAGCATGATGGAAGCATTACAAGTCTGGATTTTTCCATGAAAGACAACAAAAAAAATAGAACAAAAAACACAAAAACAAAAGTTTATTATTTATGTGACATGTGAGCAGCTGACAAAGGACAAAGGAAGGACTAGAAAAAGTAAATCCATGTTGGTAAATTCAACCTTGGTATGCAAAGGAAAGGATTGAAAAGGTATGCAAACAAGTCTGAGGGTAGAGGGCGAGAAACAGACACCCTCTCTTAAACACTCCAAACCACATTTAGCTGCTTAAAGCTGATTAGGTAGAACATGTTCACCCTAGTAAAACTCACCGACTACTATCATACTACTGAGATCAGAAATAAATAAAAAGAAGTTTTGGAATAGCGCGTCGTGTACATCGGAGTTCATAAACTGTACCTCAATCTCATCTCACAAGCTGTGTGGTGTTGATCAAGTACAAACGATGCCAATTCTTTTTGTTTCCAGTTCACTCAGCCAACAAATTCACACTCCACTCAGCCCTCAGCGTGAATCTGAAATGGAATAGGGACCCTAGACCCCCCTGTGTGTACAGAGGAGTGTTTGTGAGCCTCTACTCTTATCACGTTCTGAAGAAGGGAGGTGAGGTTCCTTAAAAAAAAAAAAAAAAAGGAGGGGTGGAGCAAATGAATAACAGGCAAATAATTGTATAATAAGTATAATGCTTGCCTGTAGTGTCTTTATCTAAATAAAGTTGGCTAAGCGTCAACAATGCAACTTTTAATATGTTGGTTGAAATAAGCAGTAAAAGGCATCACTGCTCAATTAAATACATTCAGGGCCTTTGCTGCTACAGACTTACTTGGTCTGATATGACCAGTAGCTTATGCTGGCTAATGCTAGCAAATGTTAGAGATTCTTGTGTCCACCTGGTTTTTGTAAATCTTTATATTCACAAATCTTCATATTTACTCTCCTTTTATCTCTGTTTTGGTCTCCACCAACTCCAGAAGAAAATATCTGGCTGTTTAGTTGCTAAATGCTCCACTAAATTCACCAGCTGGTCTCTAACTGTATGTGTCTGCGGTCTGCTGCTGATCAGGTAGTAGACAGCGGCTGGATCAGAGCTTTCTCACTGAAAACAACTGTCTGCTGCTGTAAAGGAGTTTCACGAGAGAGAGACTAAACCAGATAGTGAAATTGTCAAAACTAAAACATTAAGAAGTGGAGAGGAACTGCAGTTACTGATAATTCTCTGTGGGTTTGTCGCTATGAGCTATCACAATCATTTGATCCATTGTTAACATGTAAATTAAAACAGGCCTACTTTGTTTCAAATCAGAGTCCTATATTTACCAGCCACACCTTACCCTTGGCCTGGCTTATTTTAAAAAGGAGCCCGCCATGTGATGCTGTTTGGGTTTATTTCACAATGTTGCCAATGACAACACAACTCCATGCGTGCTGTAAGACAGGATGTGGTGTGGTTGATTCCTGTTACCGTGTTAGCTACAGCGGGTTGAGGAGCACTGTAGACAGAAGCTGAACACCACAGCTCCGTTAGCACATGCGTGTGTGAGTGAGACTGTTGCATGACCGGGCCTAAGTATTGTGAATGGACACGACTACATGGTGTTCTGTAGGTGAATAAGTGATGGAGATGTAACTGGTACTAGACTGAGTGAGTTCAAAAAAACAGGGCAAGACATTTGGATATTCCCTCTGTCCAGGGTAGTCACTCTGTTTATCACTATACAATTTTCCCAATCTGATCCCATTCAGCAGTGTTTGTGATTACTATTGTTCTATCATCCAGTCATATGATAACCAGTTTTTTTTTACATCTTTCTACATTTTCAAGTTTGTGTTCTGTCTGTATGATTAAAAGGAATATTATTTATTATTATTATTATTATTATTATTATTATACATTGTTTCTGCTTGTTGACATGCCTTTCCCAGACTCTCACTGTGACAATCAATATGATCAACTCCATTTGTACATGGGGCTTCATTCTTAACCGTGGGAACACATTCTGCATCTGTGATTTGAAAAAAGGTTCACTCCCTAGCTCTTTTGGGAGTTTTCAAGTGTATCTACCAACTTATGACAAAAGAAGCACACTCTGCTAAATCGAGGACCACCAGAAGCATCCCTTACATGGCTGGACTTTCTGAACATCAAGCCAGAGCCTTCAAGGAGTCAGACATAGTTTGTTTAATGTACATGTGGTATGACTTGTTAAATACACAAATGAAAGTCAGCTTTTTTCAGCGACTGCTTGGTGCGGTAACTGTGTGCAGCATCTTACAAGTCTTGTGTGGTTGCCAGGCCAGCATATACTATTGTGACTCAGCTAGATAACAAGATACAACATGTAAATAACATCATCTCGGACTTGTCGAAAGCTGCACAGTAGCAAATTCTCCCTCCTTCCAGTCTTTGTGCTCAGCTAAGCTAACCAAGAACTGGTGCCTGTGCTGTTAGTGGGAAACACGCTCATTTTCCAAAATGCAGTCTATTACGTTTGTTATAACGATCGTATTATTGTCCACCACTTTGTTTGCAACACCTTGTTTTTTCTCTATTCCCTGGATGTAGACAAGGGGCCTTATTCTGGGGAAAACAGGCTAAAGGGAAATCACTCAGCAGGTCAGGTGAGTAAAGATGGTGGTGTCAGACACAACAAATGATAGGAATGAAATTATATAGTAACACTCCTTTTCTGATGTATTGTACTTTGCAAATCAAGTCAGACCTGATTCACTTTCCTAGCCTCAGTCTGTGTTCTTCCTCCTACACCAACTCCTCTCCTCTCCCTTTCCATCTCTCACCCTTGTTTCTTTCCATTCTACATGTCGTAGTGTAGCCACTGTATGGTTTGCTTTAGCTCTCGTATGCAAAGCTCAGTGTGTTCATGCAAAAGGGGAATTACACGAGCACACTTAGAACTAGTCATTTAGACAGTGCAATGGGCCTCGACTGGAAAAAGTTAAAATCTAATTGTAAGCAAACAGCAAGCAACATATAGCCCTTTGACAGGAAGTATAGCCTTTTAGTGTTCAAAATGCACTAATGGCAGAGGGATCTTGTCTGTAGGTGATCTCTGAGTGCAACAGATTGAAAAGTGACTAACAGGCAAAGAGATAAAGCAGCTGGCAAAAATCGTCTTGGTAATGACATGCACCGTGTGTGTGTGTGTGTGTGTGTGTGTGTGTGTGTGTGTCAAAACAAGTTGCACCACACACACAAAATAGAGTAAGTATAAATGCAATTGGGTTTAGGTACAGAATTGACATGGTTACAGTTACAGATCAGTTGGGTTAGCAAAGGACAAGTTGGCTGAAGGTTAGTTTATCTATGAGAGACACTGGGATGCATATGAAATCTATGGTAATAATTAGCCTTCCAGATGTCCCTGATGAAAACCAGACATCAGCACATATACCACCCCCACATGCACGCACACTTTCTGCAGCTATGAAGATTTTTATTTTAAGTATTGGTTAAGGCAAAATTAGAAAATGACTGGATAAAAATATATTGGATAGAATTATTGGAGTAGAGTTTAACTTTAAGAGTTTTAGAGTTGAAGTTGTATTGTTTTGTTTAGATTAGACTAAAAACAGACAGGAAAACACAAAGTAGGACAGGCAATATACAAATTATGACTAAAGGCCAAACTATACATAAACAGAATCAGCTATTCCAGAGGTTAGCTTGCAAACACTTTGAGTTTAGTTTGAGGGACAGTGATGACATCAGACATTGGGAAGAATAGTTTGGTTTTAATAGCTCAGCAATGTAGTCTGTGGTTTTGCTATGCAATGACATCATGGTAATTAAAACATTTCTGAAATCAATTCTAAAATGAACTGACAGCCCGTGTAATAAAACTAAAGTCTAAGAGGGCAGTGTGGTGTTTGTTAAAAGTCTGGCAGCAGAGTCAATTCATTACAAAGTGAGATAAACTGGGGAAAAGTGCGTTAGTCAAATGTAACTAATGATTATTTTGATTAGCCATTCATCTGTTGATTATTTTATCAATTCATCGATGAATCACTCAATCAATCAAAATGTCTAAACATACAATATGCTAATAATGATTGTTTAAGTCATCAAGTTGCTTGTTTGGGGTGTTTTAGCTTGAAAAATGTGTCTAGAAATAATTGATAATCAAAATATGTATGAAGGCATGGATAACTTCATATTTCTAAGATGAAGGAAGCAGAACTGAACCAGTGTTGACAAGACTGTTTCAACAAAGACTCAAGTCAAAATAGAATCCTAATAATGCAATCTGAAATGTACAGCTGGGTATCATCTGCATGAAATACTGTCCCTGAAAATGAAGGTAACATAAGTATAAAACTGTATAGGGCCATGGGTGGACCCTTGGGGCACTCCACCAAACATAGGTTGATGGTGTGACAGAAAACTTCCTGTTAGAAAAGAGACCCACTAACACCAACCCACTGCCTCAATCTGTCAATTAGTATGTCCTGGTCTACAGTGTTCAAGGCAAACTAAACCGAGTTAATGTAGGCTTAACGAGCTTCAAGCATTTTTGTAATCTGTGTAGTCAGTACTATTACAACATGCCTTTATACAACATCTTCCACAAGGTTGACATTGTCTACGTCTACTGTCATGGGTTAATTCCTGGTCACCACACAAGACTTCAGTCTGCATCTGTAGCTCCCCACACACCATGGCTTAATGGCAGGCTTATACAACACCATGTCTACATCTATCATACAAGTCTTTCAGTTCATTAAAAAGGGTCTCTGGACATCCTTTAGTTCAGGGGTTCTCAACCTTTTTTAACTTATGGCCCACTTGTGATTGGTTAAAAAAAAAAAGAAGTATCTCTGTAGCTTCGATGGTTTTAGCTCCTCAGTGGACAGGGTTTACATTCAACACACCATGCTTTGCACTGCCTGCCATTATGAATCAAAATTTTGTGTAATCAGTCCTATATTTCCCATATTTCCTCACCACACGCCTTGATCTGAAACCGATCTATCTTGTGTCTCTGCATCGAGGTAACGTTAGCTAGCTCTAGTGAGTATTTGGGGCAGCAGGACGATGAATGTGGGATTGAGTCATAATGAACTCCATTGTGTGTGTTCGTGGTGATGAAGGAATATGTATGTCACCAGACAGCACCAACAACATTTCAATTTCAGAAACTGTTGTCTACCGCGATTTTTATGCAAAACCATCTTAGGGTTTACAGAAAAGAGAAAATATCCAGTTAGCCTTGTTGATTACATTACATTTAGGCATTTAGCAGACACTTTTATCCAAAGCGACTTCCAAATAAGAGCTTTACATCACAAGTGCTTTAAGTAAGTACATCGCTGCCAATGGCAGAATCAAAAAGAGCATTAAATCTAAGAACAGATTATCTTTGTACATTATCAAATACAATACATTCAAACTACAATATAATTCAACTATAATATTGTACAATATGCTATACTTTATAGAAACAATGTGTCATTTAAGTGCTGTTGTATTCCCTGATGCCAGAGGTGAGAGGAGAGGAGGAGAGGAGGAGAGGAGGCCTCCACACCAGATCTCAACACAGCAGCTTTGGGGTG
>JAVQJL010060441.1:0-25000 GCA_036024295.1 Nannoperca obscura | reverse complement strand
TGTTCAGTACACCATTCATAATTAAACTATTTGATCTGTAGTGGTAGTTCTCTTACCTCCCCGGTGTGGCTGAGACTCAGTTTTGGCAGTTTATTCTTCACATTGCCGGAGTTTCCTCCGTAAGCCTGGCTGTTGTTAAATCCCTCTGTGGCCACTAGAGGGGGTTTAAGCTGGGGAGAGTCACTAGGCGCCTGGTCCTGGCCATCCATTGGTCGAACATACGCTGTGGGCTTCTGCTGCACTGCGATCGGCTTCCCTGATAGGCTACCAGGTGGGAAGGTGGGGGTAGTCAGTCCAGATGTGGGAGTGGTTAGACCAGGGGTAGGCGTGGTCAGAAGGGATGTGGACGCCAGCGGGGAGGAGGATGTAGAGAGGTGAGAACCCGTCTCAATTTCAAACGGGGAGGATTTAAAATGTCCACTATTTTCAGTGTTAGTGCAAGACTTAAAATGCCCAGCGTCCATGGTGGAAGATCGGAAATTGCCACCATCTGCATGAGAGAAGGAAAAAGGAGAAAACCCAAAAGAAAAGTCAAAAATTACCAAAGCAATACCTGTTATTGTAGAATATTTCTCTGCTCTGTGCTTTCCACATCTAATGAGGTTGAATGCCAAAAATGTCCTCTCCCAGATGGATGGAGCCAATCACAATCAAAGTAAATTATGTGTTGCTTGGTGGTTTAGAAATCATCTGAACGATGTGGTTATCATCGGATGCAGATGTTAATTTTCATAAATCCCGCCCAAAAGGTGATAGGGTCTGTTTATCACTGAAATTATTCATAAGCACTTATGGGTCCAGCAAATACAAAGATTTTCCATGAATATCAAAATATAAAAAGTCCCCTTTTTGTTGTGTGAATGGCAAGTTTAATCAACCATATACTGAGGCATTCCCCATTACTGGATAGTATAATATAGTTTTTGGGAAATGCGTTTATTTCCTTTCTTGATGAGAGTTAGATAAAAAGATAAATACCAGTCATGTCAGTATACTAAATATGTAATGCTGTCACATTGTGTAGCCTGTAATTACGAGCAACCAAGTGGGAAAAAAACATTCATGTAGCATCTGAGAAGAACTAAAGATGTGTCAAGAAACACAAAAGGAGCTATACAACTATGCTTCCTGGTTTCACTTAAGAAATGGCTTCAAATACTACGTAAAACCACAAAAATAGTTCAATAGTGTGATTACAAGACTAGGAACAAGGGTAACCATCTTAACACTTAAACACTCCCTAAATAAGTCTAAATAAGGAGAGTTATTCCGGTTCTTCCCATTCTGCTGACATTGCATGAATGCAGCAATAGCATAGCGAAAAGTCTGGCAGCAGGTGGAAACAGCTAGCCTAGCACCATCAAAAATGTAGAAAAACATCAGCACCACTTTGAGATATTTGAGGTGCTGGTAGGCAGCTTTTAAACAGAGCCAAGCTAGCTAGCTGTTTGTCCATGCTTCCAGTTTTTATGCTAAGCTAAGCTAACTGGCTGCTTGCTCTAGCTTTATATTTAGCGTTTTCATCTAACACTCAGATTGAAAGCAAATACGTGTATTTCCCAAATTGGCAATCTACTCCTTTGAAGCCTTTCAGTGTAGGACTCACCTGGGAGGGGAAGGGTTTTGGAGGGGTGCCTTCTCCGCGAAGAAGAGGAAGAGAAAGAGGAGGACGAAGAGGAGGAAGAAGGACTTGAGTCTCCTTTTAAACCCAGTTCATCTTTAAGTGAGCTAAACAGCTCTTCATGCCTTTGATCCTCCAATAAACACATTTTCCCTCGTCCACTTGTAGCTGCTGTGACCTGCCCCTGCCCGTTCTGTCCTAACCCCAGAACGAGGCCTGTTCCTTGGGTACTCTGTCCGTGGCCTGCCCTTGCCCAGTCCATGGAGCTTCGTGACTTTTTTGAAGACTGATGTGGAACTGTTGTGGCGCTTGATGACGATGTGGTCGAAGCAGGAGGTTGCATGGAAGTTGAAGATGAAGAAGGTGCATTTCCCAACCTCTTGTCCCCACCTGCCTCTGCTCCTCCTCCTCCTCCTCCACCTGTTCCTCCCCTCAGGGCTTCATTAAAAAGCTGGGACTCCATGGCCGGTCTCTCTGTTGTTGATGTGGTCGGGGTCTGCAGGTTGTTGCTGCCTTTGGGGATTCCCACCAAGTGGCTCTGGTTAGAATGGCTGGTTAACAGATCTTTCATTTCTTCGTAGGAGCCCAGCGTGTTCTGGACGCGACTGGCCAATGCATCACCTTTATTAGTCTGAAAGGAGAAAAGGAAGAAGAAAAAAGACAAGAGGGAGGAAGAGAGAGAATAGCATTAATTAAGTATTCCACTTTTCCATTTCTCTAGGCTTGATGAAAAGCCCTCTTTATTCATCCAGAGAGGAACAGTGAAAGACGAATAGGCTGACCACTGACCAGACATCAGAGGGAGATGATTAATTAAACACATGCCATCCTTAAGAGGGTCCTGTCCAGGCTGCAGCAGTAAAATTAATGGAGCAGGAATCATTATTAGCCTGACCCCAGATTCTCAAGCAATCATCGCTCGGAGGACAGTGCGGGCTTTACTGATAAATGACGGTATAGCACCTTCAGCTGCTACATGGTAATGGTCAGATGTTCCTCAGAATAGCTCAAGAGTACCTTTTGTGTCAGTCACTGATGGCCTCTTTAATGATGAAACTACATGATTTGATCATTTGGCATTTCTTTTAAAGGACAAGGGCAATCAGCAGTGGGTTCAGCAGTTTTGGACCTAAATTCATGCAGAAAAAAAGCATGAAGGAGGAGGAAAAAGTGAACACCAGTAGATTTTTATCCAATTCTCTGACATATCTTTTCTGCCTGAGCAACAAATTGGGAAGCAAATATTAATCATGAGCCAAGTCTGAACTGTGCAAGATCTACAGCCTATAATTTAATCGTGACATCTCATCGTGAATTACAGACAAATGATGAACACCGGAAACTCTGAATAAAATCAAGATGAGACATAAGATGTGATATTAGGCCTTGCAACCTTTGTGGTAAGGACAGCAGTTTTTAGCCATAAAGAGAAGGTATGTGACACCCTGTACTCTGCTGATCACCATGTGGTAACACGGAGTAATCGTGTCAAATAAAGCCACAGGTTTAAAGGTTGAAACACATGAGAAGGAGTGAATATGTTAGGTAAGAGAACTGGGACTCATCACGGGGATGAGTGGGCACAAGCAGCTGAGCATCCACTATTAAAATAAATAAAAGGAAGCTTAAGAGAATAAATAATTACAAAATTTAAACTTGAAGAGATAAAGTAAAACCCTGTGTTCTAAAAATAAATAAGTAGTAAATGATATGTAGATATGTAAATACGTAAAAACATAAAATATAGAATACATAATACGTTAATACATAAATACATAAAAACACATCCATCCTCCCCAGAGGCTCAGGAGGATGGTGTATAGGGGATATAGGGTGCATAGTTCAGGCAGCAGGGACCAAAGTGCAGACAAACAGGGAGACTCAGGCAGTTCAGAATGTATTTATCAAACATAGCTTACAGGCATGTGCAGGCAGGCAGGCAGGTAACTGCCAGGATCCAGCAGGGGAAACAGAAGCATGTGGAAAACATCCCAAAACAGGATACACGCTAATAAAATGGATCCAATATTGGACCAAAACGGCAAAACACTGTGTGTCTGAACTTTACTTTAGGGAATGGGATTTGCCCATGACTGGCGCTACAGGCAAAGTCAGGGAATTCATCATCTGGTCTGGTAGATGTTAAAATATTTTCCTGGACAGGTGAAAACTCTGACCTCCTGGTGCTAGAAGAAAAGTTAGGGCATCACCAAAGTCATTCGGATTCATCCTCTGGGACCATGAATGTCTGACCTCAATTTCATATCCAACAGTTGTTGAGATATTTCAGTCTGGACCAAAGTGGTGGTTAAATGTTACTGAAACATCAAAATAGATACCAATCAATATTCTGTGCAACAACTAATTGATTAACAGACTAATTGTTTCAGCTCTGGAGTAAAGCCCTTTTTCGTATGTTGGATTGAATTCCTTGGGGACCTCATGTGATTTAAATGAGCTTATCCCCATATATATGTTACATTCAGTGCATTTGTGCGAGATAATGGAGGGTTGTGTTTCACTCAAATATACGGTTCCAAATCACAAAGATGATCTAGTGGCTGAGACATAATTTACTTTTACTACTTCACCTCTCAAGCGCTGATTTGAATAACCACCAAAATCAATAGCCTGATGAGTCTCCTAAATTTGCTTTTAAAGCTCTAACTAATCATTTCCACTGCAGATTTTTCTCAAATTCTGAGCCTGGAAGAGGAAGAAAACACAACCTCAAGTTATTGACATGCCGATATAGATGGTCTCATTAGGACCTCTATGTTCGACAAACTAAGGCACGTCATTTGCGGTGGAATTTTTACTTTATAGATTGAGGACATGGCAAGAACACGGACTGAAAGAATATCTCTGCAATTATTAAAAACATCATAGCTGAACCCGAGGTAATAGTCCTGGGCTTGAGATGACAGATCCTTGTGGTTCTGTGGTTCCATAAAAAACCTCAACTCAAATCTCTGCGACTGGAAGCCACATTCATCTCTTCTACCGAGCCTGCCTTCACGACACTGGATCCTTCATTTTTACACTCTAACAAAGCAGGAAAACCATGAAAATACCACACAAATATTTATTTACAAAAGATGCATACAAGAAAGGAGAGAATTGCTTTCAAACAATCTTAACAGATGTAATTTCTGTGTGTGCACGCACATTCACAAACACTACACACCGTGGCGAACCAAAGTTAGCTGTGAATAAATTAGCCCATCTCTTCTCTATCTCAGGCTCATGAATAAAAGATCTGGTGGCTGAAGAGGAACAGAAAACACATTTTCAGAGAGGCAAAATGGAAAACAGAGGAGAATGAGAGGATGAAACACCTCAATGTGAGTGAGTGAGTGAGTGAGTGTGTGTGTGTGTGTGAATAGATCATCCCAAATAGCTGCTAACAGCATAACACTCTTTAACAGGATTAGAAGAGGGATTAGCTAATAGCTGACAGAATGAATACTAGAGAGAGGGAAAGACAGAACTAGAGAGAGGGACACACGATCGATATACAGGAACATTGTGAGGAGGATGGAGGAATAAAATGAAGATGAGAGAGACCGAGAACGATATACGTTCTATAAATCCCACGTGATAATAAAAAAGGTCTGATACAGATCTCAAAAGGAAGTGTTCAGAAGTCCACTCAGCACTTAGACACAGAGAAAGTGCAGCGAGGATTGTATGAAGTAAAGCAAAGTAAAGCAAAATGTAATTGTTAGTGTGGCAAATAAATCAGCAGACGAAAGTAGCAAGGTGCGCCGAGGCTGTTTTTCAAGTTGAGCAGCAGTGAGAGATAAACTGGGGGAAGTGCACGGAGGACAAAATAATAGAGAGTTGAAAGAGTTGAAATAAAAAACAAGTAAACACATTGTCCCCTATGAATGATGCTCACCCCTTTGGGCCAGCCCTTAAGAAGATCTATCATTGCTCCAAGATCTATCTGGATTTTAAGTTGCCTTCTCAAGTTAATCACTGTAATAACTGAGGGATGTAGAAATCCTCTGCACAGCGGCATACTCCAGTCCACCTCTAGACCCACTCTGTCCATCAATTTCTTTAAATATTCTTCATTTTTACACATTTCTGTGTGGGTTAATGCTCCGTGAACTCAGATTACATGTGAATTTACTGCATCTCATAATGAACTCTATGTTCAACGTACTCTTGTCAATATTCTCATATTAACAATGGATAAAATGACCACATGTGATGTGAGAGCATTCACCCGACTCTGCAGCATTTTAGCATCTTTCAGCTCCTTTTTTTTGGTTGTATGGCTCATGTCTCATTTCTAAACACCTGAAGAGGTTTTCTGTAAAGATGCGATGATAAACTGCTGCTATAAGAGAGTGATATTTCCCTCAACTGGCTGAGAACAAAACAGAGCTAGAAGGAGAGTGAATATTGACTTACACCTATCAGGTGATCAGATAATGATGCTCTGTATCAGCTTTATACAGGAAGATATCAACGCTCAGTCTGCAGCTTGTTTCAGCAGGGTTTGTGTCTAACTATATATAGTGGTCATGTTTTAATATAAGCTGAACAATATCAAGTCAAGGTCCCCTTACTTGCTGGTTCTGGAGCTTTTGACCCCTAATACACAGTCCTCACAGCAGCAGATTCAAAAGATTGAACAGATCAGACTTTCAGCAGCTTTAAGAGCAGAAACAGGAACCGACACAGAAGATGTTGAGGTTTTTGTAGATTTTGTAGATCACGCCATCACATGAATAGACACCTATGTGACCTGTCACCTGACTGATGAGCGAGCCCGATGAAACCACACCTGAAACACAGCATTTGCTCCTCCGGTACTTGCAAACATAAATAAAAACAGTGAAAAAAACAATCTTCTCATTTTGACTCCAATCACTTTTAATAATTTCAACCCCTTAAAACAGATGCTCAAAATGCAGCATCTCCTCAAGATCCATGTAAACAGCAGCAGGAGTGTCTGAAATATCACCCTTGAGAGAAGATAAAAACAACACGCACATCTCAGAGCTCACCGGGGCAGGTGCTGGATCAGAAATATTCCAGCAAAGTCGAAACAGGTAGATCTGCACACCAAGTAGCTGCTGTTATTTGCTAAGAAAGCAGGATGAACTGGGGGTGCATTATTTTTATATTCTGTGATTGTCTTTATGTATCTTTGTATGTATATTGTATGTATATATTTATCTGTGTGTATGTATAATATGAAATGCATTTCTTACTATCTGACTCATGGTAATTTGAAACAGGTGTGGTCTGTCATGTGTGCTTGTAACATGGATTATGGGTATTTAAGATGTATTTATGAGACGCCTGTAACGGGAGCTACTTTGTGTGCAGATCCATCTGTTAAAACTTTACTGAGTTATCACCCTTCACACAGCTCAGTCCACAGTCCTTTCTCTCTCCTCACACACACACACACACACACCCTGACCTGACCTCAGCACCATTAATTAGTTGGAAACAATTAGTTGGAGTATGGAGGCACCTAAGATTAGATTCATTATCAGAACAACCTCTCATGTGCTGCCTTCGCCCCCCGAAACCTCGGGCAGCGTCTCGCTGAGAAGCCCCCGTGTCCTCTGCGTTCAGACACAGCACTTAAACACATTCTGTCAAGATTCAAAGCCAGTCCGTCCCAAGGTCGATACACTTGGCGGCATAACCAAGTGTTGAAGTGCCTGGCAGTAGCAAATGAGAGTTAACAAACCAAAATCAATTTTATACACATGGGGCAGGAGAGCGGCCATAGACTTCATGCATGACTAGCTCACTTTCAGCCAAAGAGGAAACAAAATGATGGCATCTCAAGTACCTTAGAAGAGAACAGATCAGAGCCGTACGCTCGAGGATATTACACTACTGGCCTCAGGGGGAGAGCGTGAGGACAAAATGCTTACAATAGCTTATAATGACCCATATCATCAGCTTTGTCATCCTCAAAAACAGCATTATAGGGCAATATGGTACAAATAATATGTTTGGATAACTGTTGGTTAGCAATAACAATTCCTCTCAATTAATTGCTTGCACAAGGCGAAATAGTTTCATATGAGCCTAAATCACAAAGTGGCGCTGCTTTAGAGGAGAGTGGCCCATCCTCGCTGATTAAGATGTCGTAAATTCACCCCATTTGCCCAAATGAAATTCTGGTGTCAGGTATGTCCATTCTCCTCCCGCAGAGATCAATCAGAACTTAACAGCGAAATATAAAACTGTCTCCTGAACAGGAATGAGAGAGCACTCGGTCTGAAGAATCACAGCTCAGCCGAAGACGAGTGTGTGCAGCGTAAGTGAAGTTAGCTTACGAGATTGTTTCGCGTTTAAAGTCCTTACATTTAAACAGGTACACACTTAATGTTTGCTTGGCATTGGTAAAATTGGTTGTTTCAGATTCATCTATGAGTTGGAAGGAAAGACCACTATGTTGTTACATAAGCAGCTGCAGCTGGGAAGCAAATAACTATTAATATTACACAGGCAGGTTGGGAATGAACAGGATTCACTGTGCACTCCTGTAATTGAACTCATTGTCCTGGACTGCATTTTAACCATGGAGGAATGACATGATATGGTCTGTAATAGACAATTCAAAGAGGGAAAGATGTTAGGCGAAGATATTGCATGATGTGAATTTTGACTGAAATATCAAACTCCTTGTTAGAGTCATAACTCATCCAAATCTTAACACACAGACATGACACTGGAATTGATATCATTTAGTGTGACTCACACTTCCAGATCTCCATCGCGCGAAGAAACATCAAAGAATTATCTTAGAAATCATCAATCAAAAAAGATGTTTTACATTATACCTGTATTATTTACCTATTTTACCTATTAATGTATAATTATACATTTACTTATCAGTATGAAAGTAATCCAGTGAAACTTGTTTGTACTTCCATGGGTACACGGTGCAGATAGGAAGTGCTAATAGCTAATTAGGCATACTTTAATGGTGCCATAAAGTCAACTTAACAGGATCTACCTGTAGCATTACGCTGCAACTGTGATGAGCTTTTAAAGGGCCTTTCTCTCCTGATAGTTTTCATTTTATTCTGTCGTCATGTTGGTTCCCAAATAGACATATGTGTTTGTGTATTTTCCACTAACTATTTTAACACAAAAGTCAAATTTCACACTGAGTTGATTAAACAAAATCTGATCCACTTTAAAATGCAAGGACGTTCTTTTGGCCAAAAAACAGAAGGTAAATGCAGCTGTAATTATTCCTGCGGTGGGTGTGAAGAGTTACCCACCTCCCACACAGAAATAAACCAGGGGGAAGCAGCTAAAACAGCTAACGTTAGCATTGCTCTCTATAAAGTTAAAACATATGCCCACCAACACCTCTGAAGCTGAATAAGTAAATATGTTGTATCTTATTTATTTAATTTTGACATGAACAGAAATGTAAAAGAGCCACTTTGAGGCTTTAGGTGGAGTTAAATACTGTCAGTGTTTCTTGACAAACATCCAGTCTTTATTTTTTACGCTAGGCTAATCGCCTGCTAGCTCACTAAACTCTCAGAATCTCAGTCCATCGCGTATTTCCCAAAACACTGAAATATGAGAAAGTGATTATTCAATAATACAGTTATTATTATAACAACCTCTCTCTGAATCACTCTTACTTTATAAGGTTCTCCAAACAAATTGAATCCAGATGAGAACAGGTCCTCATCCTGCTGGACCTCCTGGTTCCTCCTCTCCCACTCTCTCCTCTTCAGGGCGCTGCGCTCCGACTCCAGATGACTGGAAGGACACAAGAGAAAAGTTTGTTAGCATCTGAGGCCGACACATTGCCAGCAACTGGTGTTTTTCTTAATGAGCAATGGCTGAAATTCTTATCCTGCAGTGTGATAAGAGCAGCCGGGCAGCTGGCAAAGGAAAATAACAGGGTAAATAATGTCAGAGCACATGAGAATGACCCAAATTCCACTTAACATATTAACGAGGAAGAATAAAGAGGAAAACCTGAATCCTGGTATGAGTTTCAAAGCGACAGCAAGAAATGATGCTTTGTGTAAAACAAGAATTCAGCTGAGTTTAAGTAATGTAGGTAAAAATATCCAACTTGATAAAAACTAATATTTTGACATGAACTGTCTCTGTCGGTCTCACGATATAAAACAGTTTCTGTTTCAATCACTATTTACTTCACTCCTAACACGTGCTGTCTTCCACTGATAATCCTTCTTTATTTAACACATACACGACTAAATGACCGTTTGAAGGAATATATGGAGAGTTTTCTGTCCCTCTGAATCTCTCCGAGTGAATTATTTTTACTCTGGATTTCTAAACTAATTCCAGCAGTCTTAAATTTGATTTGCAAAGGCTGCTTGATCTTCAAACTCCCATAAAATGCTCACGCCATGCTACGACCTTTATGTCATCGAGAACTTTTTAAAAGCTATCGCCCTTGAATTTGCTGGATCTGCGGGAAACAGTTTGAGTCAAAAATAGTTTTTATTTTTTGGTCAGAACAAGATTAGCCAAGGTCAATATACTGAAAAATGAGTGGGGTATAGTACAAAGATTGTTTCGTTTAAAGTGAATGTTCCCATTTGTGCAAAAGGTCTTGAGATGATAAGATGTTAAGGACATTTAATGTGTGTTCATCCCACACGTTATTTTGCCCACTGGCACAGAGGTGAAGCCAGTAGGCATATAGCTTAGCTTAGCTTAGCATAAAGACTGGAAGGGGGAAACATCTAGCCTGGCTTTCTCCAAAGTCCAAGTATGCCCAAATGTAATCTCAAAAGCTCTAACACCTTGAATCTCAATTGTGTACACAAACAGAATGTTATGCTGTGTTACTAGCCTATTTCCTGACAAACAAGTCCATCCATCCACGCTGCACGTCACTTTATCCAACTGTTGTTCACAAAGAAACCCGACAGAGACCAAAACATGTCCACCAGAAAATATTCAAAGGGTTTATTTCCCAGTGTGCATCAGGAACAGTACGACACTACCTGTCTCACACAGGTTAGACTGCCACTCTGCCTTTTCATACCTCACTGAAAAATAATGAAATGAAAATGAGCATCTACGGGGGGGTGGGGGGGGCAACTCATATAATGAAGTTTAACACAGCACGAACCATAAATTGTCTGTTCCTTCAATATTAGTCAGAGATAAAAAAGGCAACATTTTTTCTATTTATAATAAGGTCAGTGTGATGTAACGTGCCATTAGCTTGGTGCTTTCATTCATGAGTGCATTCATTTTTAACGTAGCTGGCTGCAGTGGGAATTGAAGTCCTAATCCATCAGTGTTTACGACACGCTATACCCACTGAACCACAGCAAACTGCAAAGGACAGATGCATTTATGTCCTGTCACAGTGTCACTGATGGATCCCAATAAAACTAGCTTTTATTCTTTCAACATTTCTAAACTATTCCAACGTTGAACTACTGTTTGTCTTGAAAGTCAGAATTATTGCTTGTGGATGTGATTCAAGATTGTTTCTCGTGGCATTTCAAATCTGAGACAGCAGACCCTAAACAATGATAAGAATGACAGGAAGAAAGGGAGAGTGGTGTGTGGGGAGCAGAGGGTGGTGAAACCCAAGTTTTTGGAACATTTTTCTTACGTAACCATGTATTTTTAGCAAAAAAATACCCTTTTACAGCAGTTACAGATTCACCCTGCCCTCCTAAACTTTTTCCGTCACCAGCCTCCACTGAGAAATCTTCAAGCTGGCAGCCAAACTCGAATCTCGGGAGTACAAAGCAATGTGTGTACGTATGTGTGAGAGTGTGTGAGTACACGCTATGCATGAGGCTGTGGCCTGCTGACCCAGGAAAGGGCATCCTGTTTTACCACATCCACTGCAGAGAGATGAGACAGGCCGGCTAATTAGCGATCAACACAATTAAAAGAGACTTTCTCTTTTTCTCTACCTTCAACATTTAATCTGTCAGCACGATGTGAGTGGGAGGGAGAGAGAGGGAGAGCGGAGAGGCAATGAGAGGGGGGGGGGGATTATGGGAGGGAAAAAAGACCCAGTTTCAGGGCAACAGACAGTTTCTTAAAAAGGAAAGAAAAATAGCAGTATGATGAAAGACAGTGGTAGGATGTGGAGATAGAACAGGAAGAAGGGAGGAGCGAAAAGCAAGAGAGAGCAGTGGGAATACCAGACAAAATGATTGACAGGTTAGGTGTGTTTGTTTGTGTGTGTGTGTGTGTAACAGCAGTATACGTAGATGTGATGATTGTGTGTGCTGAGACTGCTGGTTGACATGTGCATTGTCTGTCAGTGCAGAAAGATAACTCACAGAGCTGTCACTACAACACACACACACACACACACACATGCACGCACGCACGCATGCACGCACGCACGCACGTATACAGTATGTACACACACATTTACACGGTGATGCAGTCCCATGCCACAGATCACTCTCTGTGTCTGTCACACACTAGACATTCACACGGAGGGAACCAGGTCAGACGAGGTAATTAACACGTGCAGGATTTATTCCCAGCATGCAGCAGGAACAGTACGACACTACCTGTCACACACAGGTTAGACTGCCACTCGGCCTTTTCACGCCTCACTGAATTCACTTCTTTTTTCTTGTTTTTCTCTACAGGTTTCTGAAGGCCAGGTCAGAAAGACACGTCACTGCTATGGCTGCCATGAGACAGAATTGCGCACTAAAAGTCACTTTTGAAACCAAAGCAAGGTTTTTGAAATGAACTGTACACACAAAGTCAAAGTTGTATTATAGTGAAACTTAATTTAAGTGAAAGTCACAAAACAATTACTAAGAAGCCTCCTACATTAGCTGTGAATGTTTTTGTGTGTGACCGACAGTGTTGGTCGTGGTAATTTGATTGGTTCGATTTCGATTTCCCTGCACCCCCATGAAAATGCATTCAGTCAAAAAAATGAACTCAGTCAATTGTGTTTGATCAAACGTTATCACTTACAGACTTTGTGTCATTAAGTCAGGTAGGTGAGCCCTGCTTTCTAGCTTCTTTTGTAGTAGTAGTAGTAGTATTCAGTCAAAATACAAAATACAGTAAGTATAAACAATATAAATGATATATATATATATATATATACACACATACAAATACATCCAACAATAGTTTTATCAACGATAGAAAAATGAAAATGTATGCATCACAGTTTATATTTCCTTAAACAAAAGAGGATAATTCAAACTCAGGTTTGACTTTGAACTAAAAATATTCAAATGTGATCTTATCTATTCAGCTTCTGATGATATCTCGTGTTGATAGAACAGAGATGGCAGCTGGATCTGTTAGTTTGTCTTTGCACTGCAGATAGATAACAGTAAAACAGCCACTTTTGAAAGAAAGAAACACTGGAAGAAAGAAAGAAAAGGCAGATGGACGGCGGACAGACAGATGGACAGATGGATGGTTTGGTGGGGATTAATATCATGGTGATATCAGCAGTGGGCATATTGTCGATGTTGATATTTTCTGTGAATGAAAATGTAGCGATGGCAGCTTTCTTTCCTACCACTCGGCTTTCCTTCTGTGTGTGTTAATTTGTGTGTGTGTGTGTGTGTGTCCTGAAGTAATGCTGATAGCCAGAGTAAGCTCTGGGAATTTAATCTCAGCAGAGCAATGCTGTGCTCCCCTGATAACTAAACACACACACACACACACACACACCAGCGTCTCTAACACAGCCTCATCCACCCTCTCATTCACTTTCACTGCACCGAACTTCTCGTTTGTTTCCTCAGCAACTGCAACTCAGGTGCCCATTAGCAAGGCACTGAACCTGCAACTCAGCAGGCTGTGGTAGCAGGCGGCTGCCCAGTGGAAATACAGATTGCTTTCTGTGATGAATGAAGGATCATCTCAGGGAGAAACTGGACTTCTGCAGCTGTATGTAGGACACGGATACACTGAATAAAATGTGCAGCTGACGGGTTTTCCATTAGACCACAATTTATATGTTCTAATAGCAAAACATGTAACTGTACTGAAATTATGTTTTTTGGTTTTTTATTTTATATATATACACACACATACACATTATATAAGGTAGAACCCTTACATTTAATGCCAGAATACACACCGCACAGCAGCCAGATGTTGGAGCTGGTCAGTGGATCGAGCTGAACATGCTGAAGTTTCTGTGTTCTGTCGTCAGGAGGAAGAAAGGCTGCAGTCTGTGCAAGTCATCAAGAGAGTTTCTGGAGCTGCTTCATTGAAAATCAACTGGAGCCTGACTTTGTGGACTCGTGCTGCATTTGTGTCTTAAGGGAATAACCGTCAGAACAGTTCAAGGCAGCCGCTTGGAAATATATTTTAACTCATTTGAAGCCATGAAGACATCTTAAGCAGAGCGTTCTGTACATTCTGCTCATGCAATCAGCTTTTCCACAAACACACACACGCTACTGTGGCATTTTACAGCCATAGTTTAGATCGAAGCATTAGTTTTAGCTGAAGTTAATGCATCGGTCATGATCACGTGTAGTTTAGCTAAGAGGGTGCATTTATAGAAGTAAGTTGAAGCAGAACAATCACAACACTGGACTCAGACTTTTCATTTGAAATCAAGATCAACAGACATATATATTACAATATATATTTAATATGAATATTAGATAAACATATATCAGTAAATCAAAGTAGAACAGGTAATTGATGGCAAGTTCCTGATACCAGCATCACCGCGAACCTGCACCAATGCATCTTTTCCTCATCTTACTGTGTAAACTGTCTCAGTTAATGTTCACATGTATGTTTATTAAGGGGAATCCCAGCAGAATCCTTGAGGCCGCTTGCAGATTTTTCCACCAAATCTAACCACAAAACCAATATTTATAAAGTGTCTCTCCCTCAAATGACCTGAGTCGGTTAATATGAGAACACTTCACCTCACTTCTTTCCCTATAAACTCAAAAGAAAAGACAATGGAGATAAGTTCTTGTAGTGGACTTTCTGTTTGGTTTAAGGTGAAAACTACCAGGAAAAACTATGGATTTTTAAAAGCAAAATAACTTTGCATTCTACCAAATGAGGTCCCCATTAAACACTGTGGATCTTGTTTACTTCAGGACCCCCTTTAACTGTGAAATCCCCGTCAGTGAACACAGTGAAGCTTTGTTCGTGTTCACAGACGTGTCCAGCTTGATGGCAAAACCGCAGAGAGTCTCTGTTTTTACTTAACTTCAGAGTTTATTAGTGACACCTCTGCCAGTAATAAAGTCATTATGACAATTTGCTTTAAAGTAAATCTTTCTACTTCTTCTAGAAATAAAACACAGCTGATTATTATACCTTTAGCTCAAGTGGTGTTGTACAAAGCCCTTCATATTTCCAATCCCTGCATTTTATTTAACCTGCATTTAACCATGCAGCTCAATTAGGAATCAGCCCTTGAATTTGTTTTGCGGTGTGTGTGTGTGTGTGTGTGTGTGTGTGTGTGTGTGTGTGGGAGAGGGAGTGAGGGGATGAGAGGGTAGAACGAGTGTTTTGGAATGACAGGGAGAAGTGAGGGGGATAATGAGAGGAGGAGGAGAGGGGGAAGGAGAGAGGAATAGCTGTCAGGCAGCAGACAAAAGCTTTGTTTGAAGTGTCAGTTCAACGATGCATTTTGTGCGCGCTTGTGTGTGTTTTCTGGTTTGTGTGTTCTTTCAGACGGCATTAGACATCAGAGAAATATCAGCAGGCATTCCTGGATAGACTGAGGAAGAAGAGGAAGATCCAGAATGCCATCAATGTGAAAATATACAGCTTTTAGGTTTCTGTATGTGGATGGTAAGGAGGAGGATCTCAGAAATCACTGCTTTGTGTCTATGTTTGTGTGTTTGACACGAGAGCAGATATTGTAATGAGACACGGCCTTCAAACACATTGTTACTTCCAGCTTTGTTTTAACGTACATCACACAACGCCCGTGTGTGTGACACTGATGGATAGATAAATAGACAGAGCGAGGGCAGAGCAGGAATATGAGAGGACTCTGCAGCTTTGTGGATTTTTTTGTGTCACATCACACTGTAGGAGAGCCGACGATGACACACAAACATAAAGGAATCACACAATATGTAAAGGAGGTCCCTCGTTTTATATGCACATATTTCCTTGTTTCGTGCTTGTTTCTCGTCTTTTGTTTGTGCTGTGATCTCAAATCCGCTCGACCTGAAAAGTTTTCTAATCCTTGTGTTTTAAAAACAGCACAAAATCATCAGAGGTTACAATTATAAGTTCAGTTGTATGAAGTTACAGCCAATTTACTACAAATCCCTTCACATACACACTTACCATCTGACAAAGAATGCTGTTGGAATTTTTTATTTTTGGATGTATTTGGGCTCCGATCCAAGCAGCCATTGATTTCCATTCATTTCTGTTAAGTATGAAAATAAATGAGTGGGCTCGAGTTTTGTAATCCATTAAAATGCTCAGATCGATCACACAGATCACACATCCCTTTTCGATAACTGAAAAGTTGTTCCTGGTGAGCTGTCACTCAAACATGCACATGGTCGGTGCTTACATTGCTAGCTGGCTACAGCTAACGTCTGCACATCTGGTTCTTTGGCGGTTTGGGGCAAATAAATACAAACTGCAGAAAGATTCACTTTACCTTCAGTCTGAACACACACTCACAGCGAACAGTCGGCATTAAAAACACGCAATACACAGGTCCGCCATCGCGTCATCAAGCACCAAGGCCATGCCTTGGTGGAAAAACTCCAGGTTGGTTAATCTAAAAACAACTATTAATAACCAAGATACACTGAGATTAGAGGCATATAAGAGACATGAATGAATCCACTGTCAGTGTGGTCAAGAGCTAAATAATGACCATAGACAGCCAGCTTGAGATGGAGGATGCTGGAGTACAGTCATACAGTTTAATAAAATAACTCTCAGGTGATAGCCTAACGTTAGCCCAAACAGGTTATTTACAACACACACGCCTAACGATGATGATTCAGTCAAACGTCCAGATATGCACATCTGGCCACTGTGTTGGGTCATTGATCCGCTTGGACGGGGGGGGACTGAAGCAGCCAATCAGCCTTCATTTATTAAGATATTAAGTATTAAATAAAGGTTAAGTATAAAGTGTTTAAAAAAACAAACTCAACCTGCATGTTGTTCTTATACAGACTTTATAGTTTCACTTCAGCACATTTTTAATTATCAGTATGTTTGAGAGCAAGAGGGGAGGTTTCAAAGAAAGCTATAAATTTTAAATTTGAATTCTTATTCCATTAACTTCTGTGCCTTTGAAACATTGGGAAAAAAGGAGAATACCAATAACTTAACACACTGCTAACAAACGTGTGTGTGTGTGTGTGTGTGTGTGTGTGTGTGAGAGAGAGCATGTATTAAATCATGTGCCTCTATCGTTTCAGGTACTCTAACATAATGGCTTTTGGAGCCCAGTGAAACTAAAGATTAAAGAGAGCGAGAGAGAGAGAGAGAGGGAGAGAGGGAGGCTGAAGTGTGTGTGATACAATGAAAACAGGCCACTCAGGCACATTTCTGAGTGCAAACACGTTTGAGTAGAATGATTGTCAGAGCAAACACGGACTCCAGTGACTCTGGAGGCCGTTCTCACGCCATCTCATCTCATCTCTCTCCGGCCGCCACGTCCCAGAATTCATTGTAACTGTCTGAAATGGCCCCTCACTGCTCTTTGTCCAACGATCAAATTCATGATAACATGGCCTCTTAAAATATATTTGAATTACGAGGCTTTAGTCCGTCCCACGTGTGTATGGCAGATATTTTCTCAGTGGTAGAAGTCTTTTGGAGAAGTCGGACTCTCTCTAAGGAGTCTTTTAAAGCGCGGTCTTTTTGCACATCGGTGATGATGACCCATTCTTCTGTCAGAATACAAGACGAGAATTGTCGAAGATGTGTGATAATTCACAGCTAAGGTGTGAGGATTCATACTGTTTTCATTAATAATGGAACATGGTACTTTCTTTTATTAATTTGGTGCTGCTGAAAAAATGACCAGATGAAATGTAGAAAAGGGATTTTCACAAGTGTTGGAGAAAAAATAAATAAAAGATCTCAGCGTGTTGGAGTTACGTGACTTGTACCTCTGGATCACTGTGGCGCTGATGTCACCCTTTTACTCAGATGGCTGGTGACAGTAATGGAGCGACGCCTGCGAGCCAGCTCAGGCAGTCCACTCCAGCTGCACTGCTATAAACACACGTGACACACCTCACTCTCCACAGCCACCTACAACACACCCACGTCTATTCAGACTGCAACATCTCCCACCTCTCCCTCTGCCTGTAAATGCCACTGCTGTCCTGCATCAGTAGTGCCGCTTGTTCTTTCAGCGCCACCACCACCCCAGCACCCACCTGCAGGCTCCGACTATGGGGGGTTGGGGTTTAAGATATTTGCTCATTATCTCTATGTAAACATATCTGCGGGGAGTGATGAGGAGTGACTCTAACAATGTTCGGCTGCTACAATAAACATTTGAAACGTAAGTTGTCTGACTGAAAGGAAATAATGAACATATTCTTGGATTAAAGCAGGATTTCAGTTTTTTCAAATATTTCAAACCATGGCCATTTTTTTAAATCACCCTTTCTGATTTTTGAGTTGCAGCTATGCATATTGCAGACATCTAAGTTGCATTCATCTGAGACCACAGACTGTATTTATAAGTAAGAGTGTTTGATTTGTATTCAACAGATCAGTATTAATATGTCCACATCCTGTACTTTCCTATTACACTAAAGGAGAGCACACGTCAGAGTTATTAAATGATTTTTACAACATTTTGCCAACTATAAGATAAATTAATATTTTTAAAAAAGTTACTTGCAGCCCTGATAGAGACAAACTTCACATAATAAATGTGCAGAAGATGTATATTTATAGCTCAAAAACAGATGTTTTACTTAATTTGCATTTACCAATAGTTATTACTTAATTTTCCATCACTCCTAATGTTCTGTGTTCACAGTACATTCGGCCTTCACCCTGATTTCCACATAGGCTCTCAATGAACTCTGATTACACCCAGCAGTGCTAATGTTTTGACGCTGCAGAGGGCTGCTTCCCATCATCAGATTTCAAGATTTCTTTCCGCTCTGCCTTTGATATGCAACTCCCAAGTCAGCCTGAAGGGTGTTTTCATGTGGCAGCGGGCCCAGAGACTTCCAAACTGCTCCGAAAAGCAAAAAGCACGACGTGAATCACTAGGGGAAATGATTGTGCAGCGCCAACAACGACACATTATTCCTAACATTAAAATGTGTCGCGGCAATTACTTCACAGGAATGTGTTATGCTAAAGGTGCCACAGGTCGTTTCTCCAGCTGCCAACAAAACAAATGACACAAAATCAAAGATGATGGTGTGAAGAAAGACCTGATTGCTCACTCTTGCCTTTTGAAAGGAAAACGGATTATTCCCTGATTAGCCAGATCAGTGATAAGGGCTTTCTTTATCTTCTGACTTTCACCTGATAATGAGGGGTTAATAATTTAACACACTCTCGTCACCCCTGATCCTACACACACACACACACACGCACACGCACGTCCATACTTAATCTGCAGACTATTAGCTGATGAGAAAGAATTAGCGCTTGGTAAATTAGTTAATTAGATCATAAATGAACACACTTAACTACATCCTGTATTCGGTGGAATCAGAGCAGGGGAGACAAGAGACGCAGCAAGAGATCAGATAACAGGTTGGACAAAGAAGGACATAAGATGGGGGGGGGGGACAGAGTGAGAGTCACACCGAGGCATCTGGTGACGTTAATGTTTGCCTCCGAGTGCTCTGAGAGCCGAGCTCTGGAGAAACAGTCTGGCTAAAACCAACACGCACACGCGCACACACACACACACACACACACACACACACACACACAGTATCCCTCACTGCCTTTCTTAAAAACACTCACATTAGGAGGTGTTCATGCACTCGCACACACTTGGCACACAGTTGCACAAACACACACGCAACCATGCGACAAGCCTGCATGAGTGCGCACACACACACACACGCACACACACCGCGCGATAAGAAAACAATGTTAGACAGGCAGTTTATCATAAGGGCAAGAAGAGACAGAGAAAGATTAGAGACCATCCTCGTATTCACAAACAGTGTGTGTGTGTGTGTGTGTGTGTGGGTGTGTGTGTGTGTGTGTGTGTGTCTTTATTTCCGGGAAATGACTCAGGGGGGAAAAAAAGGTAATTTTGGGGGAATTAAATTTAGATTAGGTTAACATGAACTTGTGTGTTTATGTGTGCGTATATGTACAATCCACACAATACTGTATAATTATGTGTGTGCGTGTGTCTCCATATCTAATGACATTATGTTTGTTAATATCTGTATCATATAATCCTTGTGCTTTAATCTCCTTCACTTACATCTTATATCCCTGCATATGTACATTTTCGCCCGTGTGTGTGTGTGTGTGTGTGTGTGTGTGGGCCTGTTCATTTCCACGGTGAAGGCAGTGTTTAAGGCTGTTTATATGTTAATGGGATCTGTCATCTAGAACATAATAGCTTTACTAATGTAATCACGGCCATTATCACGCTTATGATCTCTGTCTCAGACATTATCGCTCGTGTCACATGCTTGTCAACGCTGCTGGGACCCTCTGACAGGGTCCCCGTCGCGTCCATAATGCACCAGCCGCTCGCGCGCCGCTGACATTTCTTGCGCTTCCTCTGCTGTTCCCAGTCAAGGAATTATGTGAGTCTGAAATTTTAATTGAAAAGACAGCCGTGTAATCCTCACGTTTTAATCTAGTTCATTTACATGTGTGTACATGGCCGCGTACATACATACATTTGTGTGTGTAAAAAAACATGGTGGCTGTTGTGTGTTTTTATAAAAGCTGTGTAGCCCCGAAGAATAAAGTTTTAAAGTGAGAGTTAGTAACTTTTGAAAAAAGAAATAATAATTAATCAGGCCTGGATTAACACAATGTGGTGCCCTGTGGTGACCACACTTAAAGTTGCCCCCCTCCTATGTAAAAAAGTTTACTATGGTCAAAAAGACCACAGATTTACACATTACATTTTGAATTGTGGCTTTGTGCCAAGGTTTTTTTGTTTGTTTACTTTTAGCACAACCGCTTAGCTGATGCCTGTCTGCTTTGAATAAGATATCTGTGGCCTCCACAGTGATTCGACCTGTTTGCATCTCTTCTAGTCAATAATACAAGTTTAGTTGTTGTCTTAATCATTTGGTCACAAAGACAACACTGATATTATGATCTGATAAAGCTCATATGGCGCATGTGTTGGCTAACAGTTGTCTAATTACATATCCAGCAGATACAGAGCAACGTACATTTGCAGGTGTGGTCTCTGGCCACCTTGTAAGTCCAATATTGTGTGTTAACTCAGTTTTGGCCCTCCATCAGCCCCTGAGGGGAATATCTGCCTCTTTGGCAGCTAAATGCACCACTGTGTTCACCAGCTAGTCGCTAACTGTGTCTGTCTGCCGTTTAGTGCTGGTGCTGTGCATTTTCTCTGAAACAGAAACAGAGCTGGTCAGAGTGGCGAATCAAAAACCAGAACAACGAGCAGGAAGAAGCTCGAGTGTGTCAATATACGAGTAACACCTCTCACATTTAACACCCATTTTCCCCCAGTTGTTAAGGTTGATTATGAGCTGTAGTGCAGCCAGCCACCAGGGGGCGATTGAGGTGTTTTGGCTTCACTTTTGTGGAGCTGTCATCTCGTCTATCTTTATTTTCAGTCTGATCTGAACACATGTAAGGGAGCCTTACAAAACTGGACCCTTTTTATTTTTTATTCGTAATAAACATTTTTGAGTCTAATTTCTCTGCATAATCACGTTTTTAGAGAATAGTAAACTAGTGGACGAGGGAGCGATTTTGATAGCGATCTATCAATTTGTCACTTCTCAGTGAACATTGTACCCACCTAAATCTGATGTCCAAATTAGAATCAAGGTCTCAGTGAAATACTGCAAACTTCAAACTTTGTAGCATGAAAGGGCTCAAATTTTAAGATATTGCACTTTGGCACAAAATGTCAGCTATTGACAGCTTGAGTGCAAATATTAGCTGAAGGCTACCGTCAGGTCTGACTCACTAATGCACCACGCCGTGTGAAGCAACAGAACAAACTACCCCAAAGTAAAGCCAGAGTGCTTTGTGATATTTTATGGCACTCTCCATGTTCCATGCTTTATGTCACCTTAAGATTCAAAACTACCTGTTGTACAACTACAGAAACAGGATAAATAATGGATAAGTAAAAGTCAATTAGCCCCCTTCAGTGGCATAAATAAACTACCCTGCTGTTCTTACATGACCTCGTCTACTCTGCTGCAACACGCCGCCTGTCCTCCTTTTCCTTCAACCAATCGCTCTCTCTTTCTCCCTGTGTGTGTGTGTGTGTGTGTGTGTCTGTCTGTGTGTGTGTGTGTGTGTCTGTAAGCTTTCGCCTGCCAGCATTAGCAAGCGGTATGGGACACACACAAAGATAAACATACACACACTCACTCACACACTCACTAACACACTACTGCCTGCTAGTTTGTTTAAATGCAAGAAACACCAAGAAGTAGCGTGCATGTGTGTATGTGTGTGTGTGTGTGTGTGTGTGTGTGTGTGTGTGTGTGTGTCTGAAAAAGATAATACAATTTTTGGGACTCCGGCAGCAGTACCTCTTCCTCTATGTTGCTATGGTAACAAGCTCCGGACCAGAGAGTGAGAGCGAGAAAGATGGATAGAGAGACCCCCAAGGACACACACACACACACACACACACACACACACACACGCACACACACACACACACACACACAGCAAACAAGCCTCCACACCACCGTCTACTCTCTCTCTCTCTCTCTTTCAGACAAAGGCTTCTCCAGCCAATTATCCGGCGCCGGCACATGAAGGGTTAACAGCTGCTTGGTGTCTGTACCACAGAGATTTTACCTCGAGCCATTTGGTCTTGGCTGTAATCGCTGCACACCATTCTGCAGCGTTACATGTATGCCAACTATGTGAAATAGCATTCTCTCATTGTGGGAAATTGCAATAACAGCATCCCACCACACACACACACACACACACACACACACACACACACACACACACACACACACACACATTATATGCCAGCAGTGTGACACAGTCTGACTAACCATGCACCAGCTGAGCATGCTGTGGCTTATTGTCAATGGACTTATAGTGACTCTGAATCAATATCTGTGTGTTCCTTATTATAATTAGTATATCTTTGATGAGCCAGAATCAGTACATAACTGTGTATTATATATTCAGCAGTAAATAAAGCACAATTAGTAGTTTTAAATCAAATTTTCATTTTGGTAAATCCATTTTCACATGCACTAATGTCAAAATGGCAAGTCAGAATCAATAAACCTGTGTCTATTACAGTAGCTCAGCATCAGTGTGTCATCATTACATTCAAGCTGTTTTAAGAACCAAACGTCTCTTTTTATAATTATAAGTAAAAGAAAACAACACTTTACTCTAAAACTTGTGGATCTATGTTAATCTTCATGCTTGTCTGAGGCTATTTTCACAAACATGGACGAATCATCATCATTTTTAAATATTTACACCTTGGTGTCCCTTCCATAATCACACAGCACTTCCCCGTTATCACTGAGGCAGATATTAGTGTTTCAGATTTAGTAGATTTCTAATTGTTTGAGCTTAAATTTAAGCTTACATTAAGTGATTTTCTTGGCCACATGGGGGCAGCACAACAAGCTGTAAACCCAACATTGACATATTGTATTACAGATAGTGTGTTAGCAGAGGTGTATATTTACACACGTACATGGAGCATTTGTTTGGAATCGTGTTTCTGGTCACTTTCCTTATAGTTCTGTTTTGGTCTCCACCAACACCTGAGGGAAATGAATCTGGCTCTCTCTGCTAAATGTTGCTAACCTTGCCTGCTGTTTGGTGCGAGGCAGCTAGCGTATAGTCTGGTTATCACAACTTTTTTTTTAACTGAAGCAAAACGGTGAAGTGGTGGGCCATAAAACCAAAACTATTACATTACATTTATTAAAACTGTGGAGGCGAAGGACACCAAAACACTTCATAGAGCAAATAGTTGGCTTTGCATTTGTCACTACAAGCAAAACCTTTCAAATTACACATGAAGTCATTTGATCATGAACCACTGTTAATATATATAAAAAAACCATTTTATTGCATCTTTAAAGCTTGATTTGATTGAGTAGACTGTTAATGTGGTGTTTGTCTCGCCATTTCTATTTCTATTTCTGGCCTTATAAAACATTTGGTTAAATTTAAAAGAAACACTTCATATTTAAATCTAATATAAATAAATATTGATTTAATATCAATAGGGGAATGCAGTTTAAATACACTGAAGTGAGTACCTCAAAAGCTCAAAATAATTACTTCACAGCAAGATACAAACAATGATCGTGGTTATTGAATTTTGTCAACCCTGGAAGACGGCACAGCCTCCCATTTCCAGGTGGGTAAACTCAAAATAGAAGAGTGAGTATTTATGATTTTATTGGAAAAAGGAAGAGTCGCAGGACAACTGTCATTTCGATCAGACAAAATAAATGATCTTTCCTGTGAACGTCTGCAACAACACTGAGTCAAATTTGCACAGAGAAAGTGCAGACGTTTTAAACTCAAGCCTCAATAAAGCATCCAGATGGGACAGTTTGACCAGCCGGCTGTTGAAAACCTGATACAGACAGCGGTCAGGGATCTTGTGTGAGCACTTTAATTGCTCACTGCAGGCGTATGGGAAGTCCTCAGTCATTTATCTTATCCTGAGAAGAGCAATCCAGCCCGGTGGCGCTAACTTAGTTGCTGCAACACAAAGCCAGTGGCTCCATGAACCCACTTCAGTGTAATTACAGGTAAGACGGGGGTGTGGGTGATACAGGTATCACCCAGGCTAGTGTTTGCTGTTCATCCTGTGGGCCACAAGCTGCTTAGGCTGAAAGCATGGACAATGGACACTCCACACACGGTATCACTATCAGATCTATCTCCACAGAAAAGCCCTGAGCATTCTGTATCAGCGCTGTTTACTTTGCATACAGATGACTGCAGGAGTACAGACCCTGATACGTTGGTTCTGCAACACTCTGATGACACCATAATCCTGGACACATTTTAAGAGGCCCCTGAGTGCCACCTGTGCTTTTGTTTCCTGCAAGAAAAGCAATCACTTCCATCTGAAAGCATCCAAAACAAAAGCAATGGTTGTGGATGCCTGCAGTGGCGTTAGCTAGTTACGACGGGCCCCAGTGCACGCTAGTTACTAGTTATGAAGCACACATACACAAACACACACCATTAGCCATACATATATGCCTAATGCTTATGTAT
>JAVQJL010060436.1:0-21136 GCA_036024295.1 Nannoperca obscura | reverse complement strand
GTCTTGACTCTATTTTCTATTCATTTCACAACGTATGGTGGTGAATAAGTGTGACTTTTCATGGAAAACACAAAATTGTTTGGGTGACCCCAAACTTTTGAACGGTAGTGTATGTCACTGGATTGGACACAATAATCCATAACATGAGAGCAAAGATGGATTTCTCCTCCTGGACCACAGGATATAATAAGATGTAAAGCATTTATGATGATAGTAGATAACACTTCAGTTAACACTTGAAGAAAAGGTCATAGACCATGTTTTGCAATTACCTTGGAGGCAGAGTAGACAGTAAGCAGAGGAACAGGGTACATCCCGCTGGCAGACGAGATGTTGAGGATGGCCCCCTTCTTCCTGGAAACACAGGAATATAAAAAGATGCTGTTTTACACTAAGAAGAAACAGGAAGTGTGAGATAAAGGGTGGCAGTGCAACAAAACACCTTACCCCGAGATCAATCCAAGAATGATAGGGGAACATGATACTATGTGTGCTGGTAAGGTGAACCAAAACTGTTCTTGTTGTACATCAAAGAGGAGCTGGCAGACAGTGATAAGATCAAAGATATAGTAACATCAACACCTACATATTTACAATCTCAGGATATTTTTACTCCAGCCTTCAGTGCTTTCATACAATATTTAATCTAAACTAGAGTTCAGACTTGATTTCATTCCGCTACAACAGTCTAACATCATCAGAAAAGTATAGTATAAATCAGCTGTAATGCAGACTTTCAGACATATACATCCCGCCACATTACAATTACCATAATTACACATGGTACAATATGTATCATGAAAGAGATTATATTTCCCCAAAAGGAACAATCCTGCTAATTAAAGCAATTATTTAAGCATCTAATATAATGTGAAATTATCATGTGCACATGTCAGTGGAGATCTACTGGGTGGGATTTGTGACTTAAATTCAATCTTGTTTGCATACAATGCTTTGCTTGTCTATAGGTTTATTCAATAAACTGGTCAGTTCCTTTACTATAATTAATGTCACAATATTTTTTTTTTTTGGTCTATATCCAAATATAGTAAATCTACGCAAAACTATGATACAGTATCAAACTGATGATCAGTGTAATTCACTTATTTGCTTATGCAAGGAAACCGCTGTGTTGTTATTACACTTGATGAAACAAATGAGACATAATGTGTTGATTAGTTTTAGGAGGTGTGGCTTGGAATATTACATTTTTTCCCTTTTGACAGAACCAGGCTACCCATTTCCCCAAGTTTCCAGTCTTTGAGCTAAGCTAAGTGTCTCCTGGCTCCAGCTTCATATTTACAGACAATGGGATCAAGTGAGAATGGTATCAATTTTCACATTTAACTCCTGTATTTAATGGTAACTCATTAAATAGTTCTTCATGTTTGAAATGAAAAAAATAATTAAAATGAGCTTGGAGTCATTGATTTAGATTTTACGAAATGATAACATGACATGATTATATATCACAATACCATTTCAACTCAATGTTAAATCAATCAGTCAATCAATCAATCAATCACCCACACACACAAATGCATTAAGCAACACACAGGGCTAGATGAGAACGAGGTAATGTACCTAATAGGTGATATGTTTGTATTAATTACTAAAGATTCACAGACATCAGTAATGTATTATTAAATAATTTACTGCTAAAGTCAGACAAACTTACCTCTCCACCATTCGATGTAAAACAAGACGTGTCATCTAGAAAAACAACATTAAGGGACAGAGAGAGAGAAGTGTGAGAAACAGAGTAAAACCATTAGACAAAGAAATAAAGTCTATTAATGTGTGTGGGTTGTTGACAAGTGTGTGTAGGTGTGCATCCACATTTGTAAAAGTAGTGTGTGTGGGTTGTGTGTGGAGAGGTGTTTGGAGAAAGGAAGACAGAGAGACAAAGGAAATGATAATGATAGCAGAGGGAGCGGTTTAAAGAAATATTGAATGACATAAATTCAGTGCTAAGAGAGTGGGTGGACTTTAGCTGTGGCTCTAGGAACTGCCGAACATGGAGAATAGGGACGGAAGTGACTTACTATGCTTTATGTCACTGTGTGTATGTGTGTGTGTGTGTGTGTGTGTGTATGTGTCTTTATTGGTCTGCAGGACTACCCAACAGAGGATGCAGACTATCTCAGCCATTTGAATCTACTTGGACAAACTTAAAAATCACTCAAAAGTCAACCCAGATGTCAGTGGGACATACGACAGACATTTATAAGTCTACAGAGTCAACTTTTTTAAGAGAATCACTGCTAGGTGTCTGCATGCTGATTATAAATGAGTATCTGAAAACATTTTCACACGTTTTAAAACAATAACGCTCACCTGGCACACTGATGTTATGTTGATGTTGACCATGGTGTCGATAAACTGAAACGAGAACAGGATAATTACCACAACTTGGGTTGAGTGGTTGTACATTTACTTACTTAATACTTCAGATATGTAAAAAAATGTATCCGTTATTAAGTATCAGTTAAATGCAGGTATTAAAAATATTTTCTTGCGATTTGTTAAAAGAACAAGATATTTGCCAGGAGCATAGGCTGTTCACCTTCAAACTTCTGAAAGAGGAAATAGCACATACATTCTTTCACAAATGAAAAGTTGAACTCCAAAGCAATATAACTCACCATTTCTCAATTGAGTTTTGCTGCTGCCACCTTGCTTGTTCTGCTATGACCAGGAGCTTATGTTAGCAAACTTTACGTAGCTAAAACTGTGTAACGGACATTACTGAGTCAGTTTGCTGACTTAATGACTCTTCTCCACTTGTGCTACTATTTCACTACGCTGTTGCACGGTCCGGTATTTGCACACCATTTACATGGGCTTGCTTTAGGTAAGCGAGATAATGCAAATGTACAATATTTGATAAGGTCTTACTCAGCTTTGTGCAGTTTTATTTTGTCTGGAGCTCAGGTCTATCTCCACATGAGGCCCCTTTTGTCTGTTCTACTCAGGGTCATAAGACAGAAAACTAATTCTGAGGGCAAAACTGTCCATCCAGCTGACAGAAAATGATCCAGTTTGTAGTAGTTAGATTGATCATCAAAATAAGAGGTGTGTAAAAGACAAAATGACATAAACCATGTGTTACGGGATGTGCTACTACTACCACTTGTATTCCTTACAATCTTGTACTTCATATGGCTGTATGGTATAATCATTTATACATTCATGGAAAATGGAATAATAAACTTTTCACTTACAGTGTCGAGACTGGGGACGTTGAGGAAGAATTCAGGGTAAGAATAGGATATTCCAACATTGTTAACTGTTAACAAGAGAAAAATAACAAACTCAAATTACTACATAATGTTGGAGGAATAGAAGATTAAATTTTTCTAATTTGGAGTTCAGAGTGTTGTTCCTTTTTCCAATCTTAGGAGGGCAGCAAAGGGCTGAAGAAGCCAGGAGAAATAAACCTTTATGATTACATGAAAAACTTACATTTATCATAGTGGATTAGACAGCATCCCTGGTGTCTGTAGGCCTTGATTCAGAATTTGCCATCTGATATGACCAAATACATATAATTTATAAAGTGGGAGGTGGTCTAAGCACCTGCTGCAGTCTTACCCAATACTCCAATCTCCAGTCCTGCAAGTCCATCTTCAATCTTAGAGTAGATATCTGCAGCACTAAAGTCTGCTGCGATCGTTTTGGTCTCCACACCACATTTGCTTGCTGAGGGCATAAATATGCATAAAGATTTTAATTTTATGAGAAACAATGATCCCAGAAATCAGTACTCGCTTGTGTAAAGCATTTATGAATGACCACATCGCCAACAAGTAGTCACTTGGAAAGGGGGGAAAAAATGAAACCCTGGAATAATCTTTCATCAACAATGAGGATATCCCTCCCTTAAGAGGAAGCTTTCATTTAATTGGACAGATTCACTTTCAGCTCCAGGAGGCGGCTTTACTGCCTCATAACCAAGAGTGTAACAGTCCTGCTGAATCTCCACTCACTTGTGAAAAACACGCAATTCAATGCAATACAGTCTAGTCTTTAGTCATTTAGCCCTGTTGGACTATCACACAGTGCAATATGAATGCAATATGTCAGGCTCAGGATATATAGAGGTATAGATGCATGGATTGTTAAGACTGAACTCCAGTCTAGCAGCTGTCATACTTAACACTATGTTCGCCTTGTGTCTTTGGACCACAGGCACTGTTGATTTCCCTTGACTGTAAAATGAGGGAATAGTCTGATGGATTAAACTGAGTAATACTGAGCTACTTACTGTGTTTCAAATGAAACTCCCAAAAAATAAATAGAACATGAACAAGACTCACCGATCGCCTTGGATACGTCATCCAGCTTCTCCTGAGAGCGGCTGATCAGCACGATGGCAAAGCCTCTGCGGGCCAGCTGCAAACACAAAAATCATGTCAACAAAGGCGACGCACGTGTGCACTTCAACACATATTACATAAATTCCTTACATGTTTGACAGAGACAGAAATTCCAATCAACTCCCTCCCGCTCTTGTTTCACTGTGGCCCTCTGTTGTTAAGGTTAAGAGTCTGGGGGAATCTTACCTCCTCCGCATAAGCTTTCCCAATCCCATCTGTGGCTCCTGTCACAACTAAAAGAGAAAAAAATTACAGATACAGAGCAAATTAGCAGGACAAAGTATATACTGTTCTAAATCACATGTGAAAACATTTAACATTTAACACAAACAATTTAATAAGGCAAGATATGGAGTCACTTCTCAGTAGTCACTGGGATATTCACAGTACAAGTAATACGTATAGGTTCTTTCCATGAACATAAAACTGGGGCTCGATTGTCAGTTCACAATTAGCCATCAGGACGAATCCATACAACAGGATGAAAGGTGTGTATAGATATGGATTAGATTAAAAAAGGACCACAGACAAAAATAATAATGTGACATTACCATATCACATTCTCATTAACGTCTACACCCTTGACATTGGACACAAACAGTGAGAGAAGCAATGTACTGAATATACAGACATCTTGGACCCCTGAATACGGAGTGTTTGTCACAAAAAGACAAGTTCTCTGGTGCATGGTAAAAAGTATGTGGACACCCGAACGTTACAACCCACAGTTAATGTTCCAGGTCATCCCAGAGGTGTTGGATGGGGTTATAGTCAGAGCTTAATGCAGGTCAGTCAAGTTCTTTGATGGGTTCTGAGAAGTTATCCTTGGAAACGGTTTGAAAAAGGGCAGGCACTTTCAAACAATACTGATGACTGGATGAACCATCTGTCTATCACAGGCCAGTCAGAGCCAGAGAAGAGCGAAAATATCTCTTTAGCGCCGGTCTTTGTACTTATTTGAAATATTCTCAAGTTCTGATATAACTGATGCTGTAGCAGCATCAAGACTGCCTTAGAGCGGTCATTGTACAGTAGCATCTTGCTGTCATCACACCTAAACCACACCTGTAGCTGCCAATAGTTCCTCAAAGCTGGCAAGATGGATTCTCGCATGATCTTGCAAATTCAGTGACACAGGAAAGGGCCTTCCTCAAACTGTTGCTGCATAGGTGGAAGACACTATTGTCCACAATATCCCTGAATGATGCAGCACTAAGGTTTCCTTTATTGGAGTGAAGGAGCCTTTCTGAAACCATGAAAAGCCCTAATCCAAAATCAGACAAAAAGTATGTGGACAGAGGTGTCTAAAGCTCAGTGTCAGACCACGCCTTCACTATCAGAACTCACTGTAGTCTGAAATGTGCTGTTATTCTGAGGTGCTTCCGCTTTTTGGTAGAAATATTTCCACAAAAGATGATAATGATAATAACAACAACAATAAAAATAATAATAATACTTTCAAGTCTGAAGCAAAAACAGTGCAGGAAATGTACGCAGTGCTAGCCACCACAGATGAACAAAGACTGCCACCTTCAGGAACTTTGTCACCACAGAATATGACGGTAAAGATGTCAAGAGTTTGTTTGACAAGTGATTCCTGGAAAGCTCAATGCAAACCATTATGTGACGGTCAAGCACAAAAAGCTTTAGAAAAATAAAATAAATTGATTTTCAAGAGAAAAGGGCAGAATGTCAGTGTGGACAGATGTACTGCAGGACGGGGTCTGTGGAGAGCAGCCGAGGTGAATTAGGAGGACAAAGCAGCAGAGGGAAAGTTAGGTCCTCTCTGTCATCAGTGGCAGTCGAGCGTACGGATGCCCTGGAACTGCCTGGCACAAACAGCAGCAGCGGGGGCCTATTTTTAGCAATTCCCATCTTTCAGAAGGAACTGTTCATACACCTCTGGCTAAATATAACAAAAAGGATGAGAGGCAGGGTGTTACAATATGTCCCTGTGTTAGCTAAAAAGTCTGGCTTAAAGAGCAATTTTATCCTAACTTTGTATTTTGAGGTATCGATTCTGTGTTATTGGAAATCTGTACTTAATTTGAGTTATTTTGGCCGGGTTTTTTTGCATTGTGGTTTAGACCTGCTTGTGAGAATAAAGTGCACTTAATATGTGAATATTGGTGGGTTGGTTAGGTCAAACCACATCAGCCTGGCTGGGTGTACTGAGCAGTGCAGCCTCTAGGGTGCACTAACCGGCCTTTTAGACTCTTTGGCATTAAATACTACATGCAAGATGCACCAACATAAGTGCAATCTCTGTTTAAAGCCAACTTTAGTATCTGAGACCAGTCTTAGTCCATTAAAGATTAGAACACTATTGACAAAAAAGCTTTACAGTGGCTTGGTGTTTTTGGTTGTGATCTGTTGCCATGCTCAGTCAAATTTAAGGACTTGTTTTAAGCATCGTGACTGAATGAATGTAAGCGGAAAACAGTGTATAACTGTATTTTATGTGTATTGGTCAAGGCCAATAACTAATTACGGTCAGTATCTGGTGTATTGGCTTTGCTACTACATAACATGTTATTTTATTTGAGAATTATAAAGATTTAAGAGACATTGTGTGTGTGTGTATATATATATATATATAATTATATATATATATGTATGATAAATATTTTAAATTAGATTTTTGACACCCAGCCATATTGCTGAGCACTACACACCTGATCATGAAATGCTGTTGCTGCAATGACTAATACAAATATCCCTGCAGAGATGACGGTACTATTCATTCCCTCTCTCACTCGTCTGTCTGTCTATCTACCCTTTTGTGTACCCAGGTCCCCTTTGTGTGATCTTCCTGAATACATATGATGCTGAGGTGCCAAGCTTCCTGTGGGGCTGCAGCAGAGCCAAACAGAAGAGAGTGGGGGGGATGGGAGAAAATGACAAACACGAACATGGGGGATCCTGGGGGCAACTAAAAATAGCACAGAGTAGGGGAGGGGGGAGTGATGGAGAGTCTGCAGGCACAATGATGAGGGAAACATAGGCTGGGTTATTTTTAGTTGTTTTAAGAATGAACTGTTTTGCAGTTGGGACAAAAAAAAAGCTTTTACAGCCGAGTGCATGTTCCCTTCAGTCAAATAAAACTAAATCTATTTTAGGGACTGCCGTCTTCTGCAAGTGTAGTTTAGACCGGCTCGGTGTTCTGATGATAGTGCTACTTTCACTATTTGGGCATTGGGTTCAATAGCCAAAATCTTTTTATTGTGGAACATTTTATTAAAGGACTGAGAATAAACAACATTTTTACATCTTCTGCATCTAAAAGAAGACATAATGAGGATTTGCCCAATGCACCCCATTTTTCAATTTTGTGACAATTTAAGACAAAGTCCTGTCCTACTTCCAGACTATCTTTCTTTCTATTAGGAGAGTAACAGTACATGCATTTGTAACAAATCATTTAATGCAGAAATAACTGACAGAGCACCTGCTGCGTTCATTCTACTAATAATTGCAACCTATAGTCTCTGGCAGCCTGTTCAAGGAGGGAATGTTGTGCCGTTATTCTGTCGTGGTGTTCTGTATAAAACGTACGGACACGGAACGAGAGGGCATTGTTGTTCCGCCATTAAGCTAGTAACAGAGCAGAATTGACGTGTAAAGCCGGCAGGCATTACACTAGACACAGACGCTGTTGTGTTACACGTCACACCTCCTTTGCTTCCGGGTTCGATGGCATGCTATCTAAATATGGAAGGCCAATTGGACCAAAACATCTACTTTAACGTTCGTTTTAAGATGTTAGATGCATGGAAGCCATAATGTCCAAAAGTCTTAAGATGTCAATTTTGAATGCTTTTTATGTGATAATTTGCTTTAAATTAATCTGTGAACTGAATATTTTTGAATTTTGGACTGCTGTTCAGACAAAACACAACTACTTTGAGCTTTGGGAGTTTATACTGTTCCTGTTTTACTATTTTCTATAATTTTATACTACTAAGTGATTGATCGCAGATGAACCGAAAATTAATTATTAGTTGCAACCCTAATATAATTTAACCTTGCATCAAGCATTACTACAACCATATCTGCAAAGACCACAGTGACTATTATAACATATAAAACCATTGGAATGTGTACCTACAGTACAAGTAAAAGTAACAATGTCCAAGCCCTGATCAACTAGACAGATGCTCTTGTGTGCCACCAACAGGTTTGTAATATGCAGTACAATGCAAATGGTAGAAGCACACGTTTTGCATTTGTAGATGTACAACTTAAATTTGTAAAGTGTAGCTATGTTTATTACTGCCATCCACATAAAAAAGAAGGTCATTGTATGTGTTAGATTAAAAATGGATTGTACATTTACATTAGACAGCATGTGGACAAACCAGCTGATTTATTATTACAATATAACAAGGAAGCTATATTATTAATAACTAACGCATTGTATTATATAGCAAGGCGCCATTTTATTAGGATACAACTACAGTGGTGCTCTGTAATACTGCCACACACACACACACAGTCACAAAGTGAGATGTGGGTACCAGTGAACCAGAATCACGAGGACCCTACATCTCATTTATGAATGGGCTCTGGTCCTGTTACATAATCAGGTCATCCTCTCAATCAAGTCCACTTCACTGAGACAGAGTCTGTGAATGAGAGCAGCTGGAGCCGAGGCAAACAAGCTCCTTTGCCTCATTGGATATTCTGAATCATTTCGCATGCGTAATCCAAAAATAAAAAAGCCGTCTGATGCGTTTCCATTTTTAGCTACACAGAGCATAGAAAAGATCAAAGGCAACTTCAGCTCGCATGCTCAAAATCATTTGGGTTTCTCTGGCAGACTGATGTGACTGTTACTGCACAGGCTCAAAAACACTGCTCAGAATTTTTGTTGTGACTCTCTGAGCCAAATGTCCAAGTGAAAAGATAAATACACTAAATAATTTAGGATTGGGAGGTATACACGACATATGCGTGAAAAATGTACCCAAAAACTATTTATAAACAAGCGTTTTTGTTCATCTTGTGAGTCAACTGACAATGTATGAAGCAATGTAATATAACTATCTAAAACCACTTCTTCTGGAATTAATCACTATTCAGAGAATTTCTAATACCTGCTGTGGTCTAACAGCTTTTTTTGTATTATGATGTGAACCTTGAGCACCAGACTCGCCATCATTAAATCAATCGTGGCAGCCTGTCCAAACTTCAAAGTTCAGTCAGTGAGCAGGCCGGGCAGGTGGACAGTATTCAGTCTGATTGGATAATCCCCTCGAGCCATAATCCAATCACAAGGTTTACTACAGTTCACAAAAGGCTGATCATTCGCGACCCATTCTTTATTTCATGTGAAAAGCACCCCAGGCTTACACTGTAGCCTGCTGTTGCTGGAAGAAAGACGCAACACTGGAATGTGCTGAAGAAATATTAGAAGGCTGGAGTGTAATTAAGATAATGATTAAACAAACTGTCCAGTTAAACTTATTGTGCAAGACAGCTGTGACACAGCACAGTACTGTACAGGTTGTTCATGACATGTTCAAAGACCAAAAATGACCTCATTGTGTCTGCTTGTAATATACATTCAGTGGACACTTTATTAGGCACACCTCTACAAACTAAAGCAATCTAATAAAACAACTGTGCCAGAAGTTCTACCTTTACAAAGTGCACAAGTCATAATAATATACAGTCATATTGTATGTATTTGTTTTACTGTTTTTTATTATTTTTCATATTACTGCTTCTTGACTTGCAGCACTTGCGCTCTCTTTCTTTATATTTTCTATTTACGATGTTTATTGTCACGCACCATCAAATTCAGGAACCCAACAGATTGTAAAACTACAGGAACAATGTAAATAGTATTTATGAATACACATATTATAGGCAGTAAGTGTTTCTTAAATGCAGTTCTTCAAACAGAACAGCTAAACAGGACACATTGCTACATCTAAGACCAAGGAATATAAAGACTAAAGTTAAATGCTAAGATTAAAAGCCATTTAATACAAATATGCTCTTTCGCTACAAATAATAAACACTAAATGAAAGTATTATAGCCAAAATCAACTGGAGCTAACCTACATCAATGATGATGGATGTGATCAGAGATGACTTTTAGCCAGAAGAGGTCAGTGAACGATGCTAAAGCCTGATGCTCAGTTATCATTTGACAGTAACACAACATATTTCCGGCTAGATTAAGTAAGATGTGACTGAATAACCAAAAAAGTAAAAGATGTGAGATGTGACTAAATTGTATAAATAATTATAAAGTTTGCGAAGTTCCTTTGAAATTGAACATTGCATATAACCATTATAACGTGTTAGGTAGAATGTGATAATACATTCTTGTGAGTTATGTGGATTAGAAACAAAAACTATTTGGGGTTTTTTCCCAAGATTTTGGACTGTTTAGAAAAGGAATGGCCGATTAACAGCCTACAACCGTAAGGCAAACACAGTTTCCTTAGTTTCACAAGTTCAAATTCAGGTTGAAGCTCATCCGAACCACCAGCTAGAAAAATAATGACATCCCTGTACCAAAACGCAGATTGTTATTAATACCAATTGAAACTTAGCATAACCAAGATGCAATGGTCCAATAACAACTTTCATTATTTGTGTCCGGTATGGTACTTTAGTATTATATTTGATCTTTATTTAATCAGTGGAAACCATTGCAAATGATGCGTGTACGGTTACGCGACATTAATCATCTTCGTTACTGTCCCCATACAGCCTCTCACCTGCCCATTTTCCCAGCGTGGTGGGTGACACGAGCCGTCCGTTGCCCAGCACCCACACCCTGATCCCGGACAGCAGCCGGCACACGGAGCACACAGACAGCCAGGCCGCGGTCAGAGCACCGAGACAGAACAGCGGCGTCTCCACGGCCCGAAACACTGCTTCTGCGCTGGACGACATACCTGCACCACACACACCTCTGTCTGTATTATCTGACAATACTAACGCGGGGACTTATAATCTCTGTATTAAGGTAATAAGAAGTGCTCAAAGTGCAAATGCATGCACCTAAAAAGGATTTAGGATGTTGCTTCCGCGTTGTTCGCTTCCGTGTCGCAGCTTGGCTGTCTGTGATTGGCCCGTTTTCTTCTTCTACTTCTAATTCTTTTGATAGAATGTTGCAAAAATCAGAGCATTACTACCACCTACTGTGTTGCCACAGTCCTCCTTGTTACCAGCTTCGTATTTCGTCAAATTGTCAAACGTATGTGATATAACATTTCCGGAGATGTTATGTTGTTTTGCTCTTTATGCTTTTCTAATTACTTTTCTCTTCAAGCTCTGTAACAGGTTTTGTTGATAAATTAAAAAAAATAACACTATGTTTCACTGTCATCCAGTTTCACCCTGCAAGGTTTTACCATCAGGTTTGAAGGTGTATATATATTTTTTTTGTGTACCCTGTATAATCGTTTTATTCGTGTTAAATATTATATATATATTTATATATATATTTCAGGCTTCATCACAGAAATCTTGCAGCTTTATTAATTCTTCATTCTGTCTCTCATGTCCTATCTTTCTGCTTAGCCTTCATCAGGTAAAAGACACCCTCGACAGTCCACTCTGTATCACTCTCGATGACTGGAACTTTCCACTCTCATTTTTGAAATAGTTGCACATATGTTCCTACAAGTATCCAACAAATTCACTTTGATTTCACATTATTCTTTTACCCAGAGATTGCAGCTTTATATTCCATGAACTTCTGTAATGATTGATTCTTATAAATTTGTGTAGGTACTTGATATTTGTTCTTGACAGCCTTACTCATCATTCCACCATGAAACTGTATCACTACTCCACCTACTACTACCTCTTCTACAATAGGTCAGTCCCCGTACATGCACCATGATTTGTATATATTATGCCAAACCGGCAGGCTGTGTTTGTGACCTCCTGGGGAAAATGCTTGACTCTTTGCATTACTGTCTATATGATGCTTTAGATTTGCTCATATTTTAGCAGCATAACAATAAATACAGTGTATATGATATGAATATATATATATATATATATACTTTAGTCTTTATATTCCTTGGTCTTAGATGTAGCAATGTGTCCTGTTTAGCTGTTCTGTTTGAAGAACTGCATTTAAGAAACACTTACTGCCTATAATATGTGTATTCATAAACACTATTTACATTGTTCCTGTAGTAAAAGTGTTGGCTGTGCAAAATAATACTGTCCAAACGTATCATTGATGGTGTATTTATTGCTACAGTCTGCTTTATTGACCGCAGTCATCTGAGCGGTTTTCAGATATATCAAAAATATATCAAATATAAAAAATGAACTTGTGAGTTGTTGTTGTTTTTTGAGTAAGTTCAAATTCCTTGTTTGAAAATGCAGCAACAAAAATCCAATATGAAACTCCAGCCGTTCGTGATTATAATTATTATGTGTTGACTTATATGACTGTATAGACTGTGCTGTGTAGTCAGTGCTCTTTTGGATTTACACCCCTAGTTTGTTTTAAGGGATTCTGTATTTGTTCTAATTAAAACTGGTAAAATAAATTGCAACAAATACGCATGTTTTATTGGTTTTATACTGAAATACTGTATAAACTGCAGATACAGCTGACTTACAGTATTGTGACAAATCCATAAACACAACACACTCTTGGAATATACACTATATTCTGAATTTTTTAGAGTGTATTTTAACAAAGGTGTCCAAATTGGGGTCTAAACAGTAAAAGTCTACAAAACAGCATCATGCAGGATTTTTCTTGAATTAGATATTTTGTGTTCTTTGTACAATGTGTGCTATAGCTTTCCCAACTGTTTGTATGATAGATGCTTAGCCTTGAATGCATCTTTTTTTTTTTCTTTCCTTTTCCTCATTTTTACTTTATGGAAGTTACAAGACATAATTGAATCTAACTCAGTACACACACGCACACATACACACACACGCGCACACATAGCTAGTACACAATTCAGCCAAGTGGAGCAGACAGCAGTGGTCCATAATGTGAGAGTGAGTGTTACGTAAGCGCATTGCATCTAAAAATAGAAATGCAGCAATGGTAAACAGGAGTCTAAACTGTTGGCTTTAAGCTTTCAAAAGAACCTGAATGAAATTTAGATTAAAGGGCAATCTCAGACAATAACGGACCAGCTGCTGATCATGACCAAGCGAGCCTGCAGGCAAGTACAATGGGCCTGATGTCCACGTGTGAGTGAGTGTGAATGAAGTGGACAAAGAGAGTAAAAACTGTTGCACTGACAAATGAAGAGACAAGTTGACTTTAAGAAAACACACACATGGCCAGTACTCCAGCTCCTCATGTTGACAGACAGCTCCTCATCATGATGTCATTGATATTCTTTATTTTTGAGGATGGACCCTGTTCATGAAGAGATTTACAACTGTTCTTTGTGAATTTTACAGGTCCATACACGTTATTCTGTATCTTTTTATTTTTTTATTTTTTTACATCTGTCAGATTCAATAACAACAACAAAAAACACAGTACATCATCTGCACAGGCTTTTATTCATTTTTAACTCCAGGTGTTATTTTACAGCAAAACATCACAAAGGCACACACTGATTACAAGTTTTTAAAAACATGGCACTCCAAATGCTGTGGCGCTGTTTATTAAAACTACACACGCAACAATTTCACACTGCTTTTATTCTCCAGCTGCTGTATAAACATGGTTAAAGGCATCGTTAACATTAAAACATACAGTGCACACACATTTAACAGCATGCAATTCAATTGGAAATCTACTCATAAGCAGAGCCACTGAGGTGACGTGACTATTAACACATTCAGTCATTCTTTCAGTTTTTTATTTAATCCATAGACAATATAACACGTCTGAACAAAACAAGAGAAAAGACAGGACTAATATATAATGAGGTAAAATGTTAAATGATGTAAAATTCATTTGTACAAATAGAGAGACATGAAAGCACATGTGAAGTGAAGAAATAAAAATGTAATTTAATAGGAAACACAGACACACACACACACACCAACACACTGCTACATCTGAAGTACGCACATTGACTCCATTCACGTAACTTGCGCTTTGTGTCTCTGTTCATCATCTGTTTTTAAATTGAGAAAAAGAGCACAAATCAATTATTCAGGGGCAAAATGGGGAGCTGACCTTAATGGCAAAATCAAATGAGTCCCACAGTTTGGTAAATTTGCTTTTGGAGCTTTAACAGTTAATGTGTTTCTAGATAGTTTAATATTTCCTTGACCAATAAAGCGTGAGAAGAAATGGTTGCAGATTTCCAGTTAAGAAGTGTCTTTTAATATATAATGTTCAGTGATTTAACTAAGTACTTTCTGCCTAACACAAACGCAGCAGCAGAACATGTACATGTGGCTTGCAGGAGCCTGTTGATATTTGCACATCAATGTCTCTCTGTAAGATTCCAACAAATGAATAATATAGATTGAACAGTCATTTATACTGTAGGCTGTAGAAATGTTCTATATGCTTGAGATCGCATGCATGCACATATTATTTAATTTCATAACTGTACAGACACACACACACTATAACAACATAGTATGGACACACATTAATTCCAAATACACAACTTTCTCTTTGTGTCTTGCCTTTCAAATCAAGATTTAAATGTGTGCATTGTCATACCTGTTTAGTTAAGGAAAAACTACAAGATGGTATGCTAATACATTCAAAAACATTATTTCTGTGTAATGTCCCTGCTGAGTTTTAAGTAGTGTTTCATTACAATTTGTTAGGTTCTTTCACACACACACGCTTATGAAAATTCAAAAAGTATTAAAAACCCCAAATCACAGTACAGGGACAAATACACACGTGTCTACAAAGACACATAACGTGTGATCCTGTGAAAAGAAAAACACACACACACACACACACATACTTAATCCCTGGCTCTAAATTCTGCACATTTATATATAAAATTAGTATTAATTTGATTAAAATAGGAAATGTATTGGTCAAAGACATATTACAGACTTTTTAATCTGGTTATCCTTCATTGTAGACGTCAAATAATATTTGTACTATTTCTGCCTTTTGACCACGTTATTGTCACCATCATCACACCTCACAAAACTACAACAGACAGTCTTCTGATCAGTGTGTGTATTCTGACTTTAGTGTGATTGTTATTGCTTCTCCTTTAAGCAGGTGAGCCGATTAAAAAGCTGGCCTGGAGGGGAAATTGCAGGGAGAAGGAGGCTTAAACCCATTCTCACTCTCCTAAACCAGGAGCTCCCCACTGTGTGAGCTGCTGGACTGAGCGGGGCTTCACTATCTGCTCATGGGCTTGTGTGAGACCTCGGGACCCATAGTTTGGGGGCCCTTAAACCAGAGCTTCTATATGAAGTGACTCTCATTAAAATACTTCACAGTGCAGATTTAAAGTTCGTGTCAGATTACCAAAAAGCACAAAACCTGAAGGAAAAGTTAAAAGACTTCTAGAATAAAGTATAAATGAACACTTTCTGATGGATGTTCAGGTCTATAATCTATATTAATATTAATAATAACAATTCAATAATCTGCAGATGTTACAGCTTTGACCAAACAGCTGGTTTTCATATGGCAGTGATGAAGGTTAAAGTTAAAGAGTTGAAGTGTTATATATATTAGGAATGTTTGATAGTCCTGTTGTGACACGTTCTCCTTGTTTTAGTGCTGAGCCTGAATAGAAACAAATGAGATTCCATGCACGGCTGGTAACTACTGTGATTTGAGCTCAATCTTAGCTTGCAATTTTAAGTGGACCTCCTTTCTTATTGCAGATAAAAATTTCCAAGTAAGTCTATTGTAGTTATTTTTAAATTAGGAGAGGTTGTTTAGAAAAAATGAATTTCCATTTTTGAAGTATGTGGTGATTAATAATGCATAATAATAAAAAGATGAAGAAGATGGTGAGAGAAAAGAAGAAGATTTTAAATATAACAAAATCAAATTTTATTTTATTTTAGACAAAAATAAATGCAGTGTGGGTTAGGGTCACATCCATTCTGCACGAGCATATGAACAGCAGTTGTTTCTGATGAAAAAGTATTCTTTACTTCCCTTTAACAGTTTGTCACTCTCACTATGTGGATCCCACCTGCTGACCTCGCTGTGATTTGGTCACTGCTGCCGTCTCCCAGCATAGTATGTGTGATGTAGGAGAACCTGCGAGTTCCAAAGGAACACACAAACACGCACACAAGTAGAAATAACATGAGAAAGCAGAAGCAAACATATCATCATAGTATCATAGTAGAAACAACTGCTTTTTGCAGAAGGAAAACTGATTTAAAATCTGTATACATTGACAAGTGCAATGGGAAAATGTACCAAATATAAACTAGAAGAAATGCAGCAGCAACACTCAAAACATTAAGAACATCCACATGTCGTATGCTGTGAATATACAGAATAGAAAGTCTTGCACTTTCCCACTTGCATTGTGTTGGCTGTTAAAAAGTATGAGCAAGACATTGAAAAAGGTATTTGAACAATGACGTGACTGCGCCTCAGGTTTCTGCATGGTTAAATTATTCCTAGTACATCATTTACTATTTGATCTATGCAGAAGATTCAAAAGTCTGGTAATCCTAATCCTAAAATGGAGTAGATTTAAGAATCTTTTAAATAACTGAATCTGAGTGACACTGTTAATGAATTGCTTTTGAATAAATGCCTTAATAACTATTTCTGTATACATTATTAAAAGCAGATCCACGCAGCTGATTCATCTTTTTTTTCTCCCTGACAGCTGCCTGTCCAACATTCAGTCTACTGCCCAGATGTTTAGTCAGCACAAATCAAAGAATCAAAACAACACGTTTGCTAAAATAAAAGCTTCTGGTGAAGAACATGTCTGCATTTTCATCCGCTCATGCTGTAAACAACAAAATTGCTGCATTTCCCATAAAAAATATACATTAGATAAGAAGGCAGTATATTTTCAGAGAGGAAATTATCATGGTGATGTAATTCTGATGCAGAATAATGAAATTATTAAATTGAAAAAAATATGTTTTAGTTGATGATAATGCATGCGTTCATGAAAAAGCCTCCACACATGTTCTTCTTTCAAACATGTTTATTTATAGCAATAGAAACAATGTGCATAATCAGACAAAGCACAACAGCAAACAACCCAAGGATGGTGTGCACTGCTGTGTGAGGTTGGAGATGGTGTAGTGTGTGTATAGGTGCAAGACAACACTCTTCATGATGTATGACAGCTGGAGAGGCGCGTGATTCATATTTAGCTCCATTCAAATGTGTAACATCATGCTATTAGGACTGAGCTCTGTCTCATCTGTGCGTGTGTTGAAAGCATGGGTCACACTTGTACACTTTGAGTCCAGACCTCGGTGTTACAACAAACCACTGAGCCTGTCTTGACAGCAGCAGTGTGACTTCTCAGTCCCAGCAACGGGAACGACGTTCATATCCTCCACAAATGCTTTTTGGGGTAAGGGCTTCCCAGAGTCATGTATGCACAGCAAGCCCAGACCGCAAAAAGATTCGTGACGGACAACTGCTATCCTACAGCTCCCAAATCCAGATCCACTCCAGTCCACGAGTCCTCGGGGTCTTTATCCTCAAAGTGTTTTCAGATAAAACACATTGTGCCTGAGGGTGTTCATGCACTAGCGGCTCGGTTATTCGGTTTATCACCCGCCGAAGATGTGGTTACCAAAACTGAACCCCCCACTGGACTGGCATTGCTTTGCAGCAACACGCAGCCTTGTTATTAAAAAGAGCGGCGATGAGGAGAGGCGGCATCTCATTGCCGTTATAGACTTCAACACGCAGCAGAGGGATGGCCGCGATTTGATTGGACAGGACGACTCGTCGTCTACCAATAGCGAGGCAGAGGAAAAGAGCACCTAAGCAGGAGGCCAAAGCACCTGACAGTTTTATTACTCCCCCCAACATGCACTATGGACACTAGTGCGACATTAAACCGAACATAGAGCAACAACAAAGTCTTCTCAGATCAAAATACATGAGACAATATCGTGACCTGACCTGTGGTTTCCTGTTTGTGGATCGTCTTTACATTGATAAAAAAAACACCAGTTGAAAACGATTAGCGCCTCCGGTTTCATTAATAGTAAAGTTTCCTTTATTTGCAAAGAGTTAATTTGGCTCCAAACCTCCAGCTGCCGAAGCAGGGGCCCCACCCTCGCTCCCTTTTCATTGGGCCGTCCAGCCTTTCATTCGTGGACGCGTCTCCCAGCCGGTCACGATTCCCCCTATCTGTCTCGAGCGCACCGGAGCCAGACGCCACTGACGCAGCACGCGCCTTACTCACTTTTAGCAGTCACGACTCGAGACTCGTCGCGCACAAAAGGAAAAAATGATCTGCAAACAAGGTTCAAATTGTAAAAGTCTGCGCTGTATGTGAGGCGGCAAGCCGCTCGGGCGTCTCGCCCTTCAGCTCCTGCATGAAAAACCACTCAAATCTGAAGCGATGGTGGAGCTGCGCGGTTTAAACGGTTAAAAACGGAAAGAGCAAGCATCGAGAACAAGACATCCTGAAAGACCGAAGCCTTTAGTGTGAAATCTGGTGCATGAAACTTATCAGAAATGCCCACAATGGTGTGTTTGTGAGGACGCTCCGTGTACAAGAAGAAACCCAGTCTTTCCAGACTTCAGCACCACAGCCAGAGGACAGCTCCCCACTCACTCTCACAGCAACTCACAATCAGGACATCTCGGGCTTTTATTGCTCTAACAGAGAACATCATGAGCTGACAAACAATGACATCAAATATATGATGATATCAACTAGTAAACCCACAGAAAAATGTCCACCCCTGTTTAAGCACGTCTGAGGGAGATTCCCGTGTAGCTGCGAACACAGACTGGTTAGAAATCCCTTCAAGCGTGGAAGGAGCAAAAATAGCATAAATCCACACAAAACACTCATGACATCGCGTTTCTTCCCGCACACATCCCGCCTTAATCAAACACTCACATTTGCTGCTGCCCTGCGTTTGGCACATATAGCAAAGCCTTAAGAAACAAAGAAAAGGAAAGAAACAGGTGCAGCTGGAGAAAGGTTTACACAACTCACCATTGTAGCAGCGCAGCCTCCTTTAAAAACACGAAAAGTACCCCAGAAGAGGGACAACAAAAAGCCGGTTTCTCCACAAAATATGCTGTGGCTTTTCGCTTCTTCAAACTGTGCACACACTGTACTCTTGAATGGTGTGCCTTTTATAGGAGTGATGCCCCCTATCTATTTCTGGATCACGATCCAACCCCGTTTCTATTTTTAGCTCGCGCGTGATGAAAAAAGAAAAGCTCGCAGAGGTTCCTTGGAGGAATTTCGAGCGTGCGGCGTTTGAGAGCCGGTGCGGGCTCCCGCGTCCCCCTCCCTGAGCGATACATGCGCGTGCACGGCAGCATCTCCCTAATAATGATGCTGTGGAAAACCGCACGCCCGGATTGAAGCGGAATCAGGGGAAGCATGTAGAATTTGGGCGTTTATTAATTGATGATTTGCTGCTGAAAGCACGTTGAGCTTCACGCACGCGCACAGACGCCCCCACCCTACCAAATTATAAAATTGTGAGTGAAATGCTCACACAAACCTATGATTCTGTAGCTTAGTGGCACGTGATATTCTTTCCACGGGGCCTGTTTATATTTAACCCCAAAAGAGAAGGATGAATAAATTAGACTTCCTTCTCCTGGGGGCTGCGTCAGTCACTATTGACGTCAGGTAGAGAATCTCCCACTTTGAAGGTGGAAGCAGGAGCCTCCGTTGCAATACTGTCGCTAAAAACCAGCGATGGTCCAATGAAGCATCCGCTGAAAAAGTACAATAGCAGAGGATAGGCTAAAGAAGGCGCAGCACCCTCCTCCAAAGTGGAAAGGCCATTGTTTGCTGGCTGGAGTGAAACCTCTCTTTCATGTCAGTGGGAGCAAAGGAGGAGCACACAAATAACATGGAACTATGAGCTCCATTGGTCAAACCAACCCCAGACGTCCGATAAAGGCGTTTATTTTACGGGTTTCCTCACAGACCGGCTCTTATTTCGCATCTTAAGGTGGTCAGAACGACACCATGTTGGGTTTACCCTCCAGCAGACCCCAGAAGTGGCCCTCGGTGGGATGATGATGATGATGATGATGATGATGATGATGCAGAGCTACACAGAAAGGTGGAAGGCTCATTGCAGGCTGCCGCGGTGTCAGTCCTGCAGACTCCCCCTGCACAGGGCAGAATGCTGAAACGCGTAGTAACGGAGCGGCGCTTGGCCGACCGATGATGCTATTTTTAACTCCCACACTCAGCATGCCTGGCGCTGCGGGTTTCTCTGCTCAGGGTATCCTACTACTGTACGGGAGGCAAAACATAAACACGGGGCAGCTTCCAGGCGGAAAAGCGGGCTGGATCTGGTTTCCCCGAACAAATAAAATGTTACAAGAGAATTACCAGATGCATGTTTTTTTCTTTATCAATGTATCTCTTTAAGAATGAGACACTGTCTGTAGTATGGTCATGACATTACATTTATAGGAGAATCTTTTTACAGACCATTTTCATGTGTTTTATTGTTATGTCTTACTCTAACAATTGATGCATGATGACATGAATAGTTACATAGTATGTACATAGTATATTCATTTTTTGACATACATACACTACCGTTCAAAAGTTTGGGGTCACCCAAACAATTTTGTGTTTTCCATGAAAAGTCACACTTATTCACCACCATACGTTGTGAAATGAATAGAAAATAGAGTCAAGACA